>CABFWO010005985.1:0-19994 GCA_902155825.1 Timema genevievae
CAAGATATATGTTCCCAATTAACAGTTTTTGGCGATCAAATGTTGGAATCTCAATCCAGACACATTCCATATTATTCTCTAGGTCAATAATAATAATAATAATAATAATAATAATAATAATAATAATAATAATAATGGATTAAAAATAGATTTTTAATAAAAGTGTTCTATTTTAAATATTACTATAACATTAGAATAATAAATTATTTTGTATCTCAAATAGTTGGGTATATATTATTAAAATTTGGAATTGACGCTGATGTAAATTATCATAAAACTCAATTTCATGGTAAGATATGGTTTGCCATTTTGTCTGTTATGATAAACAGTGCCTAAATGGGAAATTTATTCCAAATTGATCAAGCATCTTTTGAAGCAATAGCTTTTATTTATACCCGTCCTTCAGATAACTATAATTAATCTTAGATTTGTGTATTTAATTCCAGAATTTCCTTAAGTGAATATTATAAAAACTCTAAATTCCATGTTTTAGTGTGACTGGTAATCTGATTTGGGCTACAGGCCAAGAAACTGGTGGACAAACACACAGAAAAAACTGAAAATACGGCTCCATTATGTTCTGACCCGTAGTATATGCTCTATAATGCACAAAGTTTCAGCTTTCTAAGTAATCTAGGGGCTTCTGGAGTCTGCAAAAGTTACAAACACACACACAACTTCGGAATTATATGTAGAAATGCTCTAGTTCTAAGGTAAGGAATAATAAAAGGTATAAACAGTTAAATAAAATAGAGTTAGCAAATCAGGCAAATAGAAATGTGAGCAACAAGTTTTGTTTTTTATAAATTAAAAAAGTATTATAAAAGTAGGTAACTTAGTTTAAAAATTAATTTCCTAATTTTTTTTTTGTAAAGTTTCAAAGATAACGAGTTTTAATCTAAAATAATCAAAGCTTTATACATTGTAAGATTTCTTTCATAGCTTAGAGGCCTGATGTAGGTGTTGACCACATTGCACACTTATTTATATTATTTTTTTCTTTTCATTTCCCTAAAAAGTATGACGTCACTGCTTTCCCTTTGTTCTTTCTCTCATGTAGCTCGTTGTTTCATCTTTTCAGTAGCTTTTGTGAAGATTTTTTTCAAACCCGCACACGCACACACACACACACACACACACACACACACACACATACATACATATATATACATACATATAAAGAAGAATACAAAAAGAGAAAGGCGGCTTCTTTGTGCTCATTCGCCTCAATCGTCTTTTCTTCTATTTCCCTCTCTTTTCCTCTTTACGTAGTAACATCTGATGGAAAATTCGCAATGAGTTGTGTGGCACAAAGATTAGTTGTCAGGGTCAAACATTGCCTTCAAAGAGAAACACTTTGATAATATGGCTTACTGTATGTAATCTTTTCAAAGTATTTTTTTAATATAACCTTTTTTTCAATCTTGAAAGGAAAGTTAAAAAAAAAGGATGTATTTCTTTGTCAAAAGATAATTTTAGCTGATATTTTATTTTAACATATGGAACGTTATTCAGGCATAAATATTTTAATATATTTACGTTTAGTAATTAAATAGTTCACTATATATTTATACAAACTAATAGCAAATTATTTTGTTGGTATAGTACGGAAATTAAATTCATTAAATAACATAGACTTCATTTAGGGTCACTTTATGAAACGAGCACTACATATGATGGATAGTTAATATGCTGAGGTACACAATCTACTAAAAATATTTTAATGATACTTAGTCATCAGTAGGTTACAAATTTTTACGGTTATAATGATAATATTATTTCATTTATCTGTTTAAGATCCACCTGACTTAAGGTAAGGATGCAGGCAACGCCAGAAAAGGTCAGTTTTATTTCAGTTTTTACAGCAAAATATTGTTTTGGTCAATTTAAATATAATATTTCTTCTACACATATATAGAATTTAATTTTCTCCACACGATGCCCTCGACAGTAGTTGATGAATATCTGTAAAGGGTGTCCTGAAATTTCATGAAAACATTTTATCTTGATTTAAAAAGGTTTTTATATAATGTTACTATAGCTTATGAGAGATATTCAACCACTCTTGATATCACCATGTGAAGAAAATTAAACTCTATGTTTGTATGAAATCCATATTTGATTTAGATTGACAAAAATGTTTTGCTATAAAAAACCGTAAATAACACTTAGTTATTCTCGCATTCAAATTCGCATTCGCATTCGCAGCCCCACCTTTCAAACCAAAACAAATCCATTTGGTCTCCATAACTTTCACCCCCTTGGATTTAGGGTAATCACACCATTAATAAGGTTGGGGGTTGAAGGTGTTAACTCTTTTTAGGAACAACTAATAAAGGTAAATATTTAAATAGGGAAGGGAAATGAATGTACGAGAGTGTGGTTGACAGTAGTTAACGCCTCAGGAATTTCTATGGAACTAAATGGTTTATAGTGGAGAAAAGTGGGGGATCTTTATTAAGGAAGTACTAGTAAAATCTAAATCACTTAATAAACACATTCAAAATATAAATCGTATTTATATAAATAGATTAAAAAAATAAAGTTACTTACTTGTAATTTAACCACATAATTATAACAACATATTCACAAGCTGAAAATAGTTTATTTATTGAGATTATTTTTTAATGTCAACTATTATTAATTCACAGTATCTATTTACTAATTTGAAACCCTATACAGATAATAATATAATATAATAATATTTAGCACCGCGTCTTACTACCCGTTCGGGTTATACGCTTAAGTACTAATTACGCTAATGGATTAGGAATTGGGAAGGTTGAAATTAGAGGAAGTGAACCCGAATTTGCGTGGAGGGAGAGTGGAAAACCATTTAGGAAAAACGTTCACCCGACCGAGATTTGAACCTTGATCTTCCCGTCCTCGGTGGTCGAGCTCAACACGATTAGCGGGTTAGCCAACTACGCCACCGAGGCGGGTCTATAGAGATAAGATTATAATAAAAATAAAATTACCGTTTAGGCATTAAAACAGGTTCCAAATTATTAAAACAAATTGTGGGGTCATGGTACAAAATAACAGAGCCAATCAGTCTCTTAGCTATCGACTAGTTTTCACTTAAAAATAAACATGAGTTCACGGCCTCATTTCCCAATAGATACCGTAAGCACAGTATCTAGGAGCTAAGAGACTTTATGAAATTCCAAAGCAGGACTTAAAAACACCCAGAAAAATCTCTTTGAAAAATACGGTGTGGAAGGGGGAGGGAGGGCAAATAATAATGCAGCTAAAACTACAAAATTATATTTCACTAAACAATTACTTCTACAATCTAGGTTACCTATAACATCTTTGTAGAATGAATCTTTATTAGGCTTACCGTTGCAGCAAAGTCTTTAATAATCCCATGTATTATTTAAAAAGTAATTTCATTCTCAATGCACAGAAAAGCCAAAGCAATCTTGTATCATAGATAAAAGCATACAGCTCTTGATTTGTTAAGGCTTAGAAAATGATATTTCTCCACCATTTGATCCAACTATCAAAAGATAAATTTTCAAAGCAATATGCATATTTAGAAAAATTGTAGCAAGTTTATGTTTTATTCTGAAAATTGAAAAATGACACCTGGACACGGGAATCGAACCCGGGACCTCTGGCTTAGTACGATTCCCGTGTCCAGGTGTCAATTTTTCAATTTCCAGAATATGATATCTAGTGGAGTAATTCCCTACTAATAAGCATAAATAATAGCTCTGGCTATTAATTCTTAAGTTTATGTTTAATTTGGGATTGTACTATTCCTGTTGCAGATATTATGTCCTGTACAACGCAGAAAACCACCCAAACTATCAACAAATATTTTATTCTAAGTTTGACAAATATGTGTTGGTTAAATGTCTGGTTTTGTGTTTAACTTTTTATATGATAAAGAGCTGTTTGCAAGAAAACTGAAGATATTACGTAACATGCTCTGTTCCTTTTTGTTATGTATGATAAGAGTAAGACCACAAAGATAAAAATCCTATATTAAAAATGCATATATTGCACTTAATTTTGGTTAGAATTACTCTGTTGTTTAATCGAAGAGTATTTTGCTTTTACTCTTACAGCATTTGCATTGTTTTAATCAGAATATAATGATTTCAAAATATTATCTTTGTCATGAACTAAACCAAAATCCAGAAGGTCAGACGTATAATTCCGCAATAGCACACAGCTAGATTCAAGGTCTTTTGATTGGTTTATTTAATTTATCAATATATTTAAGAAGATTTTCCCAAATTAATGTCATTAATGAAATTTTAATGATATTCCAATTCTTTTAACAGTTTGCTTCATGAACCACTGTTATTTTCTATTCTTCCCATTTTGAGATATCAACCAGTAATGCATGGATGTTATTTTAATTTATTTTCATAAATTTCGTAACATCGTAACATCAAACTACAAATAATATGTAAAGCGATTGGAAACTATCGAAAAAAACAATTGAATATTTCTGCAGAACTGGTTCTTCTACGAATAGAGTCAAACCTGTGAATATAATCAAAGATGTTTTATGCTTGGAAAAATGTACAAAATCTGAGGATTATCAATATACTTTAGAAATAAGCTTTTAATTTTGCTAAACGCCTTTTGTTTTTTATTTTGAAATAATTCTATTCGTGTTTTCGCTTAAAATCAAAATACATTTTATTGTTAGGTATAGCTCAGTCCAGACATTAAATTATAAGAGAAATATATTAAGATATAGCTCATTAGTATGTATTTAAATGTCACACGTTTGATACATACATTCACTAAGTGCTGAAGAAATAATATTACTCCAACAATTGAAGTGGTTCACCATTTTATAAAAGCTGAAACTTGAATAACATTTATTGACTTAATTTCCAAACAAAGTGGTAAATTAAATTACAAGTTTGCAATTATTATAGCCAATTTTGTAATAAAAATACTTAAGGCATAAAAACCCCAAAATATTTCCTGCATGAGTTATAAAATAATTACAAAACATTGTCGCTGGAAAATCATAGAATTAAAGCGGTCACATTTTGTGCATAGTCGTTTTTGTCATATTTTATATTAAATTAACATCTCACGAAATTTTTACCTATGATTCATCTAGTTTTAATTTATTAATGGTTAAATAATTCTAGCTAGATTATTGTTTGTATTTAACGTAAAATATTTTAGCAACTATATCTCAAATTGATGATTATAATATTTTTTTCTAACATCCCACCCAGGACGATAAATATGTCTTGTTCAGTAGGTCTGAATCTAAAACCTTTCAAGATCGTGAACGCCCCGGCTAAAGAAATGACGTTGGTTGCAGGAATGGATGACTCTCCAGTGACTCTGTGTAAAACATAAAGAGGCCCTCTACCCTTTCTCTTACCAGGGTATGGGTATGACCACACCATGCGGGGAGTGAGGGAGGAAATTAGCCATATCCATCCTATGACCACACAGCTGCTGGGTACGGTCTCATTCCACCTACTCTTGGTTGGATAGTCTCGTGTCCATCAGTGTTTTTTATGGCTAAGTAGAGGAAAGTGACCAAGATACGGAACCAGAGAAGAAGGAGAGAAAGAAATAACAAAGAGGAAACAAAACGTAGAAAAGACGGAACTAGGGAATATATTCAGAAATACTCTTAACCAAAAAGGAAAATGAAATTTACTAAAAAGGTGGAAAATTTAAGAAGTACTCACAGAGAATTAAGAGACAAATACATAGAAACACAATCCTAAAGAAAATAAAGAAAAAAGGAGGTATGTAAACGGGGATAGAGAATCAACTAAGTAGAGAAAGATGGAGAAATATAGGGGTGGACTGACAAAAAGCCACAACATAACCAAAAAGTTGTCTCAATGGGTTTTAGGTCCTTGCCATCTACATGTGTATTTTTCTCTCTTTCGTTTTTTGTTTTTGGTTAGTCCCACCCCCTTTTTCATGGCAAAACTCTATGTAACCTAAATTTATACGATCCATTTGGAGAGTTATAAAAAGAAAGGGTTGTATGTGCTGACCGACGTGTAACTCTTTGCTTCTACCAAATGGATTTGTTGGAAGATAGAAAATGATCTTCTTTTATCTTTTTTTTCCACTGGTGCCGCAGAAAGTAACTCATGCTCTGCGACAGAGTACTTGGAAGTGGAACAAACAACTCGACACTTTACACAAATTGTAAGGTTATAAATATGTGGTATGGGGCTACTTTTTATTTAATTTCTTTAAGGTGAACATAAAGAAACAAAAAAACAACATTAATATTTGATTATTAATTTAAAATGTGAGTTTTTATCTCTATATAATAAGTCTAAGGTCCTTATTGAGATATGATATTTATTCTTTAAATACTAGTTGGCATAAAATTCATTTACTAATATTTTAAAGTAAAACATTTACCTTAGGATCTATGAATTTAGTAAAAAATTATAAAATCGTAAACATGTGAAGCAGCTAAAAATTTAATAATTAATATGTTATTATATAACATATCCTCCACACTTATTTATATATATATTACAATATTTATTAATTTTTTTAATTGATGGAGTAACTTTGATGACACATTTTTTAAAGGTTTCTCATTCCATTAGGCAAATATTTTTGGTTTAACTTAAGCTCATCAAATTCCATTCACTATAAAAACTCTACGTCATTTGTACAAATTTTTAATAAAAATATGATTCAATCAATTTGTTATTCTAACACATCATTCAGTAGAGATTGCTCAAATAGCTTATAACATATTTCTTAAGATAAATAAGTGAAACTTATAGATAAATATGAAAGTACATTAACACTCTAATAGAGTTGTTGGGCTCCACATGGTCCCAAAGTCATTAAAATAAAATTATTATGGGTTCTTTATAGGAATATCCACTTGGTTTCCTATTGAATAAAAAACAAGTAAATATATTTTCTACACACTTATGAGTAATAAACTCTCTTCAAATACTGTTTTAATACTCGGTTATACAGCTATTTTGTACCTCCTATATGCACTTGACAATACACTTTGATTTAAATATAAATATAGGTAGTAGTGAGGCGTCAAGGTAGGCAGGATATGCTCAGCTTTCCCAAAAGGTTTTGTGAAAGGAGAGAGAGTATCCTTTTACATGAAATAGATGGCAATTTAAATTTTATTGGTAATTTTTTTAAAGCGTTGTGACAGGTAAGCAAGCGCGAGAAGTGGATGTGTGGTTTCCTTTTGGCAAGATAAGCTGATGCCATTCCGCCTAACGCACTCGGAGAGTCAGGCCTGCGGGGAGCTATGGAGGTTAATGCGTGAGCAATTGCAAAGGCGACCTGAAAGCCGGCTACCCTCAACTCGGGAGTGTTACATTCTGACTATACAAAGTCATTTTAAACAAAATTCTAAAGGAGTAATGGAAAATTTTCATAACCAAACTACACTTAAGTTAATTTATTTTAGAAAATAAAAATTAACAGTTATGAGTTATGTAAACGAGTATCTATATAGAAATTATGAACAAAATTGTTTCTAATCTAATTTAAAAAATATTTTTCAAATATCATCTAACAGTAAATAACTATTTAACTATTAAATAATTCATTTTAAAGAAAAACCAATATTTATTGAATTATTAGTATTTTAAGGATATTACCAGATAACTAACTATTTGAACTAAATCTTTGTAGTTATGTTTTTTCATAATATTTTTTATCTGTAAAAATAAGTCAGATGTAAACTATTCTTAGTGAATTTTTTCACGTGACCAAACATACATTTTTATTTGTAATTTAAAACATTTCCTAAAACATAATTTAAACAAAATAATTAAAGCTATTTTAGAAAAGTTTTGAATTTTATAAAATTATTCCTTAATAAACTACCCTTGAAAAGTTAAAATAATATATTTACAGTACTATTTGTTAGGTTTAACTTTTTTTTAAATAGAATAAAAGCGTTGTTACCACTTTCTAAAAATTTGGAATTTTTTAAAATTACTCGTAAGTAAGCTACCCTTAATGTAAGTGCTATGGTAAAAACAAAAAAATAATAATCTAAAGTACAAACATAGAAAATCTAAATATCAAATTTGAACATAATCTATCAAACAGTTTTAGATCTTGTCTCAGAAAAAGACATACGGAAAGACAGAATGACAGACAGTATACGGGAACAACCATAAATGTAGAATCCACTATTTTGGTTTCAGGAATATATAAAACATAAAGATCTATCATATTATCAAGGTCAGAAATTTCATGATTACAATACTTTCTCTTTGTTTAAAAAAGTAAAAAGAATTGAAAGATGGAAATTTAAAGGATATGTTTATAAAACTTTGTGCAGTACGCTTTGCTGAGAAAAAATGGATACCAAATATGGTTATTGAATAACACTTTGATTTTAAACACGCTAACAATATTTTGGCACCTGATGAACAATATGGTCTGATAGAACACCTCTGGACAAAACACCACGACACAATTACGTGTTCATATTACCAACGTGTTTGATACCCAGCCCAACTATATGTATTTTTATCATAGTGAAATATAGAGGAATGAATTATTATTTAAATTAAGCTTACCCACATTTGGGTGGAGGTATAGGGGGAATATATTTAATAAATACCACCCCCAGTACATCCAAACTATACTTGAACTCCAACATTCCCACCACTGGCATATAAGACTAGATGAGCCTTACATGTAATCCGCATAGCCAACGATACGGGGCATTTTATAATATTAGTAGAGTTTAAAAACATATCAAAGACTTGATTATATATATTTACAAATAATGTTCTCAAAATTAATTAAATTAAGTGTGAAAGTAGACTCATCTGTTAAAGCGCACCCTTAAGTTATTTAACTTTATTTTAAATGTAAACGATATGATACACATAAAATGTTGAAGTTTTATCATAGAAAAATAAAAAGCCCATAGCTGTGTTCACACGAACAAAAGCATCCGTCTCATCTTGTCTGATTTGCAGGTAATGAAGTGAGTGTTGCTCGAATCCCTTTCAAGTGTACAGAATGTTTACTACACTCCACTCAAACAGATATGAGTAGGCCTGATCTTCCAATGAATTTTACCTCCCTAATCCCATTCACGTGAGCGGAAATATAAGAATATCCTCGAGGGATATTAAGAGACAGAACTATGTTAAAAAGCACACTAACAGTGAATATCAAGCATTGCACATATTATATATATATATATATATTTATATATTCAATTAAAAAGATATTTGCTAAACCATGCCTGTTTATTACTATTATTATTTCAATATTAAAGAAATGTATATTTAATTACTTATTTTAAAAGTATTTTTAAATATTACTTTTTGTAAACAGTGGTCTTACCTAATAAAATATATTAATCAAATCTTCGCTCATGATTATTATTTTCTCACTATCTTACAGATAGAGAAAGTATTGTGAATGTCAAAAAAATCGAAAGCGAGATTTTGATGAATCTTGACGTTTCATGACTCCCTGAATCCGAAAAAATGATTTTTGAATTTCCGTCTCTCTGTCTGTCTTCGACTATGGCCTAAACTATTTTACCAATCGGGCTAAAACTTGGTATCTAGAGTTTTCATAAGGCTGCCCCGAGAGGTTTTGAGAGTTGGATATCCATCCCTAAAATTAAGGGTAATTGACTGAAGGGCAAAAAGAGAAAAGGTCGATTTTATCAAAATTGGCTCTAAAGATTTTAATTAAATCTCATTTCTAAACATTTATAAATATTCCAAACAAAATGGCTACCCTCAATATTTTGGAAGAATGAATTTAAGGTTAAGTATTGTGACAGTAAAAAAAAATCTAACCTGAAATGATGATGGATGTCGACATTTTTCCTTAAACCTCTTAGGAGAAATGTTTGTACAGCAATGATCTATCTCCATTTTAGACTCAATAGTCAATATTTACATTTTTTATTGGTCAAATTTATAAATGAGAAATTTAATATCAATGCGCTGACCTGAAGATGTGCCGATTGGAAGTCGAAATTTTATTAGAAGGTGTTGACCCTTGTGGACCCAGTATTAATCTTTTTTATTGGTTCAAACATACAAATGAGGACATTAATTCTTTAAATATAAAAATATAAAATTTAAAACCGGTACTCAAAAATTGTATTACATAAGTATAGTACAATTTTATTCTTGAGTTTTCTAGTGTATACTATTTAGTTTCACATATATTTCAAGCTATGAGTACATATCTCCATTTTTAAACAGTAGATCGATAAAGTCCGTGCGGGGTTCCGTACCATTTATTTTTAAAGTTGTTCATATTTGTGACCAAACTACAGATTATTTCTACAGCTATGGTAGCTATCTTTCCTTTCGGCACTAAATGGCTCATTTTATTCTACACCTTTCAAAACAAAACAAAAAATAAAAAAACTCGTTACACGCCATAGTTTCAGAATATTAATCTCACAGTTCCCCGCTTCATTTTGTATGCATGCCGTAGTATGACGCACAAATTCCTGTCAACCTGTGCCGAGAATAATTTTAGCAAACTCGACCATACCGTACAGATTTAAAAATTTTCTTTTTAGCAAAATAGAAGATTTCACATGTGTTGCGTGATTTCATAATCTTTTGAAAGCCAAAGATTCCCAAGTTCTCCATGCTTAAATTAAAGCTGTCACATCCTTTGAGGTATAATCAGATTAAAATAAATTGTATTGCCCACTTTACTGTGAATGAGTTTAGTTCTATGTCAGCTCATAATATATATTTTCAAATATTTCCTCAAATATTTACACCAAGATAATAGTGATAATCATATATGATGTATATATGTTAACTCATTAGAAAATAATAGTTAACAATTGATGAAATAAAATTAGAGATCTAATTATTTAATTTAGTAAGATAATAAAATATGATATTTCTTCCACAAGGTTATAAATATAGTATATAAATACATGTTAAATTTCACTGAGTCTCATTACCATTTCGAAGGCTATGATTTTAATTCTCTAAAAAAAAAATTATTTTAATCGAGACAAATCCATCCTGAGATTATGATGAATTTTTACGTTTTATGTAAATAGAAATACAAAAAATTGGATTTTACAATTTTGTCTTCCCCGGCCACAAATCCAATCAACTAAATGATTATTTTCAAAGGTGATACTTAGATTATATAGGAAGATTATTTCTATTTTGACCCTAGCCTTCAAATAAGGATTTAAGGTAGTAGTTGACCCCACCATATAGCACCATCTACGTTTTAGATATACATTCCTGATTAAAGTCTTTAAAAATTTGAGTTTTGTTAAAAAACAATTTAGCTTAAAATTTATATACAAGATGTTTCTGATCGCTCTGCCCGAAATTAAACCTCAGCATCTGTGATCAGAAAGAAGTAAAACATCCTATTAAAATAATTCCAGAAATGTCATCTTGCACTATTAAATTAAAGTTAAATTTAGACTATATTTATTATTACTAAATGTAATTTGAAGTTATACGCGACAACGCCGTGAGTACGCAACTGTAAGTACGTATGTGCTCTACAGGTTGCATATCATTTGGAGGGTAGAACTGCCCGTCTGCGAGCATGGTTACTGAAGGGTGAGCCCACGCCAAGTGCAACCGACGGACACCGTTGTGACCATGTTAGGGAGGGAGTTTCGAACTCTTATAGTGAAGTACCCCCTCCCCCTCCCATAGTCTGTCCCTTGTTGTACGCATATGTACTTATAGTTGAGTACTCACGGCGCTGTCGCGTCTAACTTCAAAATAATTACATTTATTAATAATATGTATAGTAGATGTTTCCGAATATTTGTCTGCAATGATGTTCTGCTAATTTACGTCCAAAGAAGTTGGGCTGATAATTCAAAAACATCCTCTATATAGAGCATTTTTTTAATTAGTTAGATGATGTACTGGTTTTTTTGAGTAAAACTTAGTTAAGAGTAGTTTACTGATAACCCAATTTTGAAAATTTTCTTCCAAGCTATGATACACAATAATGAGAAACTTTATGATATTTTGAAATCCCATTTCTTTATTATCACCGTGCCTCACTACCTGTTCAGGTTATACGCATATATAATAATATAATGAGGTTGGGATAAGGCAGGATGCTTTTTAGAGTTAATCAACCCACATTTTGGGTGGAAAGAAAGTGGAAATAATTTATTAAAACCACCCTCATTAGACCCAGCAAGGTTTTGAACATCTTACCATCATCGGCCAAACATTCCAACACGAAAGTGATACGTTATAACATATGACTAATGATGTGGGTCATATTTAATTACACTAATGTAGTAAGGATAAGGAATCCAGAATTTAGACGAAATATATAATTGTTAATCGTGTTTGGGATTTTAACTCTAAGCTCTACATCTCTGAAAATCCAGACCAGATCATATCAGCTTTAATCCCACGTGCCTACCAATGGAGGTGAATTTTTTATTCCTAAGCATAAAACTAAATATAAGCTTTTTGCAGATATACACCATTCTATAATGTCCATACCTCTTCAAAATTTTTGAAAGAACATGTGTTGGAAAAGAATATGAGTATGAACGACTTATTCCAGATTTAGGAATAAGTAGGATAGTCTTAGAGGGGTTTCAACAGCATTGGTGTAGAGAAAATATGGGAAAATAATATGTACCCTACTTAAATTTGAACCTTGATCTACCTGTCACTGGCTTTTCCTTCTATTGTGATCCTGTTGTTTTAGACCAGTGGTTTCAAACTCAATCCCTTGGCAGCGTCACTTTTAAGTTTCCAAGGAGCATAAGGGGCTGCATAAATTTCTTAAGAATACATATCAATTTAAAACTATACTTATGACTTTTCACTAGATATGAATAGTGTTCCTAGTTATCGGTAAATAGTTAAAACAAACTATTAATCGGTTACTTCTAATTATATCACATTGTATCACTGTTAATTTTTCTATAACAACATATTTTCACTTGAATTTTTAAAAGAGTCAAAAAATTTACCAACTACATATGGTGAATAAAATATTACATTCTCTGAGCAGAAATATGTGCCCGATTTTCTGTCACTAGTTTGTCAATATTAGGAATAATCCCTTTTATTTTTTAATCATTAATGGGGGCCGCAAAACAGTCAGTGACGGGCCGCGAGTTTGAGACCATTGTTTTGGACAGTATTGTTATCAATGTTGAGGGAAATGTTTGTTGTAAGTACTAGTATAATTTCTCTCTATTCTTTATGTTCCTTCTTTTTGTATATAGATAAAAGATTATGAATTTAATTGAAAAATAATGTCTTCCTGCCCAGCGACGGGTCAAAATAAAAGATTCTCTTAGTAGGTTTATAACATATTTAGAAAAATCTGATATCTTAGTGGAACTTTGTGTTTAACAAATGTTTAAAACTACATATTGAATAATCTACATAAAGTGTTAGTTTTTAAATTTTATTTTAAAACTCACTGTTCAAGCTGAATACACTCTAAGTGCGCTAACGATGAGGTGATGAAGAAGTTATAGTTAAAAATATGTACAAGTATACAAGAAGGGAATATTGAGAAATATACAAAAAATTCATTTTTGTAGAATTATGACATGCTCTTAACTGGTGAACCAGTTTCAACACGTCTTACATTTATGTCATGTGCCAGATGTTTAATAGCGATTGTTAAGTTTATCATTATATTAAGGTCAGCGTTGGTGGTTTGGAGGTAAGGTTCTCGTTTCAAGACCCAATGTCCATGGGTTCAAACCCAATGGAGATTGATTGATTTAGTTTTTTCTACAAGAATCCGTAGCACAACTTTCTTCGGAGGGAAAGTAAAGAAGTCGTTACCATGTTGATTGTGGTATGTAAGATGACCCTGTAAATTATGTGAAATTACCTTTCCGTTAAAATTGGTAGGTCTTTTCGAGTGCGCTCGTAAAAATTCAGTGTAGCAGGAAAGGGGAAGCCACTACATTTCATGACCTCCCCTATTCCATGGAGTTTCTACCAGATGGTGCAGGCAACACTAGCCAGCCGAGGGTTGAGTGCATGTTCATCTCCGGATGAATAGAAAACATTTCAAAACAACCTTCGAGTTGTTGACTTAAGAAGAGTGCATATAGAACAGGCTTTCACGATAAAAGTTTAACGGTAGTGGCACCAACGAAAGCTTTAGCCAAAAATGCAGTTTTGAAGTTAATTTATTATAAATAACTAATGCATTTCCATGAAGGAACTTATATCTCTCTAATTATATTCATGAGTTAAAAATATGTCCCCATGAAACCATTTGTATATTATAAGAAAGAAAGGATTTGTCTATAAACAAGTTTTTTTCAGACCCAAAAAGGTTTATCTACCTTTTTATTGAATCATTTATGCTTCCTCTCTCTTTTTTTAAAATGTCGGAGATAATTCGTATGGCATTTGTATAAAATAAAATGCCCCTAGGATTATGACTGTAATGGAAAATAATGTCATCGTTGGACGATTACAGCTATCGTCAATAATTGGTTTACTTGTTTTTGGTTGCTTTTAAAATTAAAACGAAAGAGAAAGAGGCTTTTTTTTTAGGAAAAAGAAGAAAATAACGATAACATAACGCGTACACGAACAAACGATTATATTGCGGGTTAATTTCTGGTCTTGTTTGTTGTTTGAATTACGTTTCTGTTTTAGGTAACGTGAAAAGCCAGGGTAATGTCATATTTCCAAGTCACGGTTGGAGAAGAGGGGGGAGGGTGGTTTGCCCCCATCATATCCGCACGGATTAGTCGGGTGATGGAGGTAGGGATTGGCTAAGGGGGAATGTGGGGGATTGTCCACTTCGTAACCAACGACGTGTCTCTGTGGATTCGAAGATAAAAAATATGAGTTGTATTAAATCCTTTATCGTGTGGCTTATTTATGGGCTTTCATAAAAGAGGGGGGTAAAAATGATACAAATAAATAGGACATCTTATATTATAGAACATTAAAACCAAATGTTGTTAAATAGTAAAATACCCCTTCATACCATGTTTTAACAATAGTATTAAAATATTAGAGCAAAAAATATTATCTTGGGAAACTACTTTAGAGAAAACTCAACAAAATAATTGTGGAGAGGCATTTAAAGAAACTTTATTAACTCCTTGCAAATATTTTCCTACCAATTTAAAGAATTTTCTGTGGTCTTCTTGTTACCTTCTTTTTGTTTGTTTGTTTTTATTAGACATTTTAACCACTTGGTTACTGGAAGCGTGCTGATTTTGGTTATAACCACAGTTGATCCAAATAAAGAACAATGTCCGATACCAGATTATTGAACGTTTATTAATTGGTAATAGCTGAAAGACTTTGTTGAATATTTAAGGTTTACAGGTTCATGTAATGTTACAATTACAGCTGATGTATAAAAAACAATGTCTGATTCAACTGTCTCGTTTGATGTAGAGGCAAGCACTATCATGTTCGACTGACCCAAAGTAAGTTAGTAAAGTGAGTGTCGAAAAGTGAATGAATGTTGAATTGTGGTCCCACCCGCGTGGAAAGCCAGAAAGCAGGACCACGTGACCTGCCCACTAGCGCCACATACGGTGGGCCCAGAATTCAACAGCGTGCGGTGACGGTAGAGTGACGTCATACTCTACAATTTGTGCGAGATTTTTGTTCTTGTACATTAATTAATCTTAACACCCATCTAAGATATATATAGCTTAATTACGATAATAGCCCATTTAGTGGCTGCATGGTCTAAGGTGTCACTCTTGCGCTAGTTTTGTCTGCCGATGACGGGTAGATCGGAGTTCAAATCCCAGTAAGGTATAGTGAGAGTGTTATTTCTCGGAATGGTTTCCCAATATTCCTTATTTCAAGTGCGGGTACACTTCCTGTATATTCCACCTTTCTCATCTTTAACATTATAGAATAGTTACTGAATTTTTGGTACGATAAAAATATTTTAAATGTGATATCAAATTAATATTTTAGAGTAAAGTTATCATCTTTTGTTATTAGAGAGAGAGTAAAACAACCTTTAATGATAGCCAACCTTACTAAGTTAGGCCAGGATTAAAAGCCCACCATCCACGTCACTGGAAAACTATGATTAAAATAACTGTTATTTAGTTCACATGCACAATGATGCAGGTAATAAGACTAAAAAAACTGCAGGAATCTGGCTAGCCGGATGTATTGTCTATCTTCCTCTTTATGAACATTATGAATAACTTTGTGAGTTTGTCATAATATCTTCTATTTTCTCATAAAAATAAATATTTAATTTTTTTTTAAATACAGATAATTGAGGTTAGTGTTCAAATGCCTTTGAGCTACTTTTAAAAATTTTAAGTTTCCTAAAAAGTAGCTTTAACTATTTTCTTCAAATTTTCATCTGAAGAGTGTTTCATCTGCTTTATACAGGATGAGTAGTAATTCGTGGATACGGACAATACTACATGATTAGGTGGGTAAATATAACTTGAAATTACTCCTTGCAAAAAATTCGTTCATTCCATACTTTTTGATAAAAAAAAATAAAAAAATTAAGAGAGGGGTGATGTGGTAACGCTGTGCCTAGAGTTTCTTTCACTGGCGATTAGATTTAGACAGAAATGTGAGGTCAGTATTGTGTAAGTATCAATGAACTACACACACATACATTATTGTTATTAGCACCGCGTCTTACTACCCGTTCGGGTTATACGCACTTACACTAATGTGTAATGGTAGGGTGATTGTGAGATGAAATGAAGGACCTACAGTTTAACGTGGAATCCGAACCACGGTGGAGGCCTGGCATTCCTCACATTCATAAGTTGTGAATTAATACACGTCTTATCAGAGGTCAAGGAGGGGTTTGGCAATCATATAAATCTGTGCCGGGACCGAGGATTGAACCCCGGACCCTCAGCACAGAAGTCCAACACCTTACCCCTAGACCACCAGGTCACCTAACACACACGTACAATACTGGAATACCCGCCGCGGTGGCGTAGTTGGCTAACGCGCCAGTCGTGTTGAGCCAGACCACCAAGGACGGGGAGATCGAGGTTCGAATCTCGGTCGGGTGAACTGGGGTGGTTTTTCCTAAATGGTTTACCACTCTCCCTCCACGCAAATGCGGGTTCACNACCCCTAGACCACCAGGTCACCTAACACACACGTACAATACTGGAATACCCGCCGCGGTGGCGTAGTTGGCTAACGCGCCAGTCGTGTTGAGCCAGACCACCAAGGACGGGGAGATCGAGGTTCGAATCTCGGTCGGGTGAACTGGGGTGGTTTTTCCTAAATGGTTTACCACTCTCCCTCCACGCAAATGCGGGTTCACTTCCTCTAAATTCAACCTTCCCAATTCCTAATACATTAGTGTAATTAGTACTTAAGCGTATAACCCGAACGGTTAGTAAGACGCGGTGCTAAGTAAAAAAAAAAATACTGGGATATGGCCATGGGAGCATCTGATAGCCGAGCCGGACCTGCGGTGCAGCTGTATACTGATCAATTCTCCAGAAGATGCCATCCTAGCTTTAATGTGTTTAGTAGTTTGGAACAGCGTTGTCGGGAGACAGATCAAATGGGACCAGATCCATGAGTGGATGCAGGAGGGCCACGCAACGTACGGACAGCAGGTAGTGAAGCTGTAATATCTTCCTTCCAGCAACAGCCTGCGTAGCTCCCATGACGTAGCACAAGCTATACACATGTAACGTCGATCAGTTCTGCAGGTTTTGCGTGATAAGGAGCTACCACCCACACCATTACCAAGCAACGCAGCATCTGTTCCCGTCTGTTCTGCTTTGCCCGGTAAAGTGTTGCCAATAGTCCAACAGCAAGATACTGCGTATCCGGAATTCATTGGGCACACTTTGTGGACTGATGAAACCTGTTTCACCTGACAGGGAATGGATTAAGGCCACAACAAAACACTCACCTGTGGGCAAGCGTTTTCCCGAACACCACTCTTGTTTCTGAGTATTAGTATTCAATCAGCGTTAAAGTATGCGCCAGCATCATTGGGGATGCGATTGTGGGCCTCTATTTAATACCAGATCTTTTAGATACCATCTGTTCCTTGAAGCAGTATTGTCTGGCTAAGCTAAGATAATTAGTGATAAGATAACCTCTGTGGTGGCCTGGGTATCCATATGGATTCGTACTATTTGTAGTATTTCATTAACTCAAATTTGTCCAACCTTGCACAAATTAGATGGGCATATATTTTTTTAAATTTCTCCTTTAAAGCAAAAGTATTACTTAAAGTAAGATATTTGTAATGATAGATCTTCACATCAGTAATGGAACATTTCACTAGGGATGAATAGCATAGTGGATTCATCTGTGGTGGGTCCATTATCTAAGGAGTAAAATATTGGTCTTCCACCGGATCACTGTTTAATGAACGATGATCAATGATGGTGCTAGACTTAAATTACACAAGGTAACCATTGACTTGGTGTTGTAATTGTAAATTTCAACAGGTTGTTTTGGATGTTATTTAAAAGGGTTGAATTTATCACTAGACACCAGTTTTCTCCAACTTTATTTAACAAATATTAATCTCCACAATATCTGCGTTTCCTTTACAGTTGGCTTCCTTGTTTTTATTCATTGATAGAAATATTAATGTATCGTGTCGATAAAATAAAATTAGTATAAGTAACGATAAGTTAAAACATAAACTTGAAAGTCAATCCAGGATCATTTCCAAGTTTCAGCGTACATTTATCAGCACACATAGCTTGTTATTGTTCTCAACAACGACACGTGATCCCTTGAAACGCGCTCTTCTATTGTTTCGACACTTACTTTGTCGTTTGTCTTATCCTCTTGCTAGAGATTTTTTCCTTTGTATACGGTGTCACACCTGCGGACATTTTCATCCTTTTGTTTAAAGAAGCTTTACATAACAAACTTCACTCACTTTTCCCCCCAAGGTATGTGTGTTGTGCTTAATATCGCACGGGTTTTCGTTTGACAAAATAAAAGTTTAAATTTCTTTATGCCACTTATTTGATGTGTGGGAAAAGTGAAGTGTGATTTTATAATCTTTTGATTGAATCCATAAGTTCTGTAAAAATAAGTCATTAATTCTCGAGGTATTTCTAAAAATATGATCATATAAAAATGTGCTCACACTTTTTAATTCATTTATTTTATCTCTGAGTCTCTAATAACTGTTTTGGCTCTACGCATATATGTTAATTACTCTAATTGGATAAAGATGCGAAACTAAGAATATTTAAGGTAATCTACATTAATTTAATTGTAAAGAGAGAGGGAAACCATTTAGTAAAACCACTCTTAGTAGACGACGTCGGAATTCGAACTCCGATCTCATCTTCAACAGGCCAGTCTGACACGAGAGAGACGCATTAGACCATTTGGCCACTCAAGAAGGGTGTTAAATACATTTATTCACATTTCTCTTTTATCAGTCTTTGAAATGGGTTTTAACATATAGGGTTGTAGTTACTAAAATATTATTGAAGTTATCTAAAACTCAAATCATTATTTTGAGAATTTAAGTATTTGGTGTTATTGTACCGAGTTTGTACTCTTTACTCAGACACCGAGTTCCAAAAATGGTTAAACTTGTTCAATGTTTGGTTGCACATGATTTTGTGAAAAGTGGTTTTCTCTCCTGAAAAGGAACAAGCAACCGATACATCACATGACGTTCGTAATCAATTTTGAAAACGACGTACCACAAAAATAAAAGCCTAACACTCACACCATTGCTACAAATAAAATAGACTATTTCTGATTAAAGAAATACTTTAACTCTTAAAATTAAATTAAACTTAATTTTCTTTTAGTAACAGTATGCTAGTTATAGAAAAAAGGTGGAAATACAACATTGTTATCCATCCCTTCGACTTGAGGGTAACTGGAACATGTAGTTGATGTCCCGACGGCGGTGACGTCGTGGTCAGACACGCGTGGGTAGGAAGAAGGTAGGCGAGTGTGTTCCGGCAACGTTAGTCGCGGTGGAACATGAGGATAGAGTCCCGGCAACGTAAAGTCGCGGTGGGAGGTAGGATAGAGTCCCGGCAACGTAAAGTCGCGGTGGGAGGT
>CABFWO010005985.1:20181-40118 GCA_902155825.1 Timema genevievae
GAATGAGAAGAGTGATGACATTTGCTGCAAACGACGATTTATTCGCTCTTTCGTATAAATGTGGTTCCCCGAGGCTAAATGACCGAGTCTGACTGGCTGACTGGTATTGAGACCAAGGAATCACCATGTTAAATACCCTCCACTGCTGCCTGGCCTTGACCAATGGGAGAAACAGGGGCTTCCCATTGGTGCATGCAAATTGAAGGGATAGTGCCCATCACGCGAGCCAATAGAGGCAGAGGTGCACTCGTCACGGACGGCTTCGACAACATGGACTGTGGAGCGGTCCAGGCAGTAGAGAGGTTGGTTGGCGCGGCCTGTGCAAGTGCGGAGGAAAGAGACAAGGGGCTGACTCAACAGTGAGGGACAACAACATGATGGTTCATCAATTATATATACATTTTCAAAAGGCCCATGAATAGGTTAAAGTAAACAAAATATAATTAGTTAAAATTTAGTTAAGATTGAGATACCCAAAAAACTTGTAGAGCTAATTGAGGTACATATTAATGATACGCATGGGTACAGGTTGAATTTCACATATCAGAAACTTTCGAAATAAATAATGGGCTTAAACATGGAGATACGCTTTCCCTATTACTTTTTAATACAGCCTTAGAATGTATTATTAGGATCAGACACCTTAGCTCAATCAGTAGCGTGTCTGTCTACTGAGCTAAGGGTCCTGGGTTCGATTCCAAAGGCTTCAAATTTGTCATTCGTTAAATGTGAGTTCACCCTTTCACAGTGATGATTAATGGCTGGGGTTTGGATGTTGGGGCTTTCCTAGTCGTAAGTTAGATTATAAGGCATATGAAGCTACGACCGTCTTAGCAGGCTGGTAATGGAAAATATATAGTTTGAATAATAAACTGACCCAAACCATAGGCCGGAAATAGTAATGGATGGATAAATATTGGAATAATGCGGGTTAGTAGGGCAGGTCTTTCATTAAACGATACGATGAAGAATTTAGGATTAGCAAGTGAGTTGCTAGGCAACACTTAGGAAGCATTTGCAAGAAAAAATTACAGACACTTTATTAGAGACTGGGATATAAATAGACTTAGAAGTGAGCGCTGAAAATACTAAATATATGATCACACAGCGAACAAAAATTGAGAATGATAATTTAGAGATTTATGCAAACCACATATCATTTGACAGGATTAGAGAGTTTATATATTTAGGAACAATTTAACATGAATTAACAATATTAGATTGGAAATTAAGGAAAGGATGCAGTAGGGAAATGCACGCTATTACTTGGTCAGTTAATTGTTGCTATCTCTCCTGCTGAAGAGGAATGTAAAGCTCAGCATGTACAAACAAGTATTTAACTGACCGTTATTTATGGGTGAGAAAACGTGGTCTCTTACCTTACACGAAGGAAACAAATATAAGATGTTTGAAATCAAGGTGTTCCGGAACGTATTTGGTACAAAAAGGGAGGAGGTTACATAATGGTGAACTACATACCCTATACTCCTAAAAGTACATTGTTGGGGAATTCAAGTCTTTTAGATTATGGTGCAGTGCAAGTGGGAGAATCTAGAACCGTGTTCAGGGTGTAAACTGACAAACCCAAAGAGAAGAGACCATTCAGGTGACCTATACACAGATGGGAGGATAACATTAGGATGGACCTGAAAGAGATAGGGTGTAATGAGGTGGACTGGATCTAGCTAGCTCAAGATAAGGATAGGGTGTAAGGTGGACTGGATATAGCTAGCTCAAGATAAGGATAAGGTGTAAGGTGGACTGGATCTAGCTAGTTCAAGATAAGGATAGGCTATAAGGGGGACTGGATCTAGCTAGCTCAAGATAAGGATAGGCTGTAAGGTGGACTGGATCTAGCTAGCTCAAGATAAGGATAGGGTGTAAGGTGTACTGGATCTAGCTAGTTCAAGATAAGGATAGGCTGTAAGGTGGACTGGATCTAGCTAGCTCAAGATAATGATAGGGTGTAAGGTGGACTGGATCTAGCTAGCTCAAGATAAGGATAGGGTGTAAGGTGGACTGGATATAGCTAGCTCAAGATAAGGATAGGCTGTAAGGTGGACTGGATCTAGCTAGCTCAAGATAAGGATAGGGTGTAAGGTGGACTGGATCATAGCTAGCTCAAGATAAGGATAGGCTGTAAGGTGAACTGGATCTAGCTAGTTCAAGATAAGGATAGGGTGTAAGGTGGACTGGATCTAGCTAGCTCAAGATAAGGATAGGGTGTAATGCGGTGGACTGGGTAGAGCTAGTTCAAGATAGAGATAGGGTGTAATGAGTTGGACTAGGTAGAGCTAGCTCAAAATAGGGATATGGCATAAAGAGTTGGACTGGGGGGAATAGGGTGAAACGAATTGAACTGGATATAAATAGCTCAAGATAGAGATGGATGGCGTAATTTTGAAAGTATGGCAGTGATTTTTCTAGTTCTTAATGCCATATAGTAGGTAATATTAAGGAGGGTTATTTTTTACTTAAGATGAATACAATTTTGAAGTTATGAATATGCAGTCTCCTATGAATTTTCCATTTTCAAAGTGGCCCTTTTGAACAATCAAGCTCTCTACATGCTGGTTCTAAGGCGTTACTATCGCAATAGACTGAACCTACAATGATTAAGAGACCCAGATTATATTATCGATCGGTTTTGCTAAGAGAAGATTTTCCTAAAGGGTTAAACACTCTCTCCACACAAATAAGTGGGTACAAATCTTTGAAATTCAACCTTATTTATTCTTAATTCAATAGAGTAATAATTACATGTGTTTGTTGCCTAAACAGGTGTTGATATGCGATCACAAACAACTTAATTATAACTTGATGATTTTATTTTAATTTATTCATATTATTAGAGAAATTTACCGATACAAACAAAAACAATTAAATGATAATATCTTGAACTAGTACCAAAATGTGCTCAAAAAACAAACACATAAAATATTGCTTTGTCATCACTTTTGAATGGTTGCATCAATTTCCTATTTCATCCATGTAAAGTTTATAGCATTAACACATTTAAAATAAAATCATATATTAAAGATTAATTTTGATTCTAGCATTATCAGAAACCAAATTTAATCTAGGTACTCTTTGTGGAACATCCCATTGAACTGAGATATGCAATCAAAATGCAATGAAATATTTATCGCGGTAATTATTCTGGGCTACGAAATGTTTAACTCCCCTGCAATTAGTTGTGTAATTATGAGGGCTTCAGTCAACATTGTAGTGTTCTCTTTGTGATAGCGGCGAATTTTGCTTGTTGGGACCCCAACCCTCCCTGACCCTCCTAGACCACTGTTTGATAACCGGTGGAGGTTTATTAAGCCGACAATGATTGCTTTGTGGTCTCGGGTTCATTGTTTGCTTGACCAATAGAAAAGTAGATTAGATTGTAGCTATAATATGTTATATATAACCCTAATATATGTTTAAATAATTTGTTTGACTGAATATAGCTATATATAGTAATTTTTGAAGAACATTATGAAATGTATTAAGAAGATATAGTATATTATTTGTGAATCATTTAGTGTGTAGTGAAAATATATTACAAATTAAAATTCAATAAGAGATGTATTGCATACTAAACAAGTTTGGAAGCTGTACATGAAACATAATTATTAGCTTTTTTATAATAAATAATACAAGTCGAAAATTTCTAAACAACCAACGTATCAATAATGAAGTCCATCAATATTACAAAAAAAAAGTTCAACTAAAACCACTTTTATTCTGATTCCATCAAAAAACTACCCCCTTACTTCAAACATTTTCTAAACAGAGCTACAGTACTTTCAATTTAATAACAAATTTTATTCACAAAATAATGGCATATTTCATAACTTATGTCGGAAATCCAAATTTAAATCAACGACAGCAAAATATTCAATCAATTCAAAGATAGAGTCGCAATACAATTTTACTGTAGTTATGTAGATGATAGTTTCATAAGATTTAAACAAATCCACTCCACTTCACAATTGGACCTTATTCCAATATCTATAAATATTCATTCTCAACTAAAATTTAACAGAGAATGAAGTAAACAACAGTATTAACTATCTTGACATCTCAATAATCAAGATCCACAATTATGAGATTGAATACAAAATATATAAAAGTCCTACACACACAGGCGTTATTATCCCTTATGATTACACTATCCTAATATCCATAAAAGAGCCTAAAATAAAGGCTACTTCATATTCCAACAACAATATCTTCGAAATTGGACTTATTATCATCAAACAAATAGCTGTTTACAATGGATATTCACAGTCATTAACTTACAAAATACATAAAAAAAGAAAATCTCAAATGGCCAATAAATCTATTCTCAACAATCCAGACTTTAAAAGCACAACCAAATGGATGAAATTTAACTACATTGTAACTGAAACTAATAGAATACCAATATATTCAAAAAACATAACATAAACTTAGCTTTCTGTACTAATAAACATAACAAAAATACTTCAATAACTCCAAATT
Organism: Timema genevievae; assembly: GCA_902155825.1. Classification (NCBI taxonomy): domain Eukaryota; kingdom Metazoa; phylum Arthropoda; class Insecta; order Phasmatodea; family Timematidae; genus Timema; species Timema genevievae. The sequence continues at coordinate 24,676 of CABFWO010005985.1, forward strand.
AAACTAAATAAGTCATTACAAAAAAGTTGGGCATTTATAAATTAAATTGTAAATGTAAATCCCAATATATAGGAGGGATGGGGAGAATTTTTTGCTAGCTATCATGAGCACTTAAGTTATTTTATACAATATAACACATCAAACTTTGCCAACCATTTAATAAACGCTGGTCATCAACCCATTCCAATTGAAAAATTACACGATTCACAAAAGCCCACTAAAATAAAAACCGTAGAAACAATTTTTACTCAAAATTTCATTTTAAAAAGCAAAAAAATTCTTAATGAACAAACCACCTTTGAAAATCAAATTCTTATTGATACCATTAAAAATCTTCCTTAACATACCACAGTTAAAAAAATCTAAATAAATCCAAACATAACCAGTCCTATCCTCCATATTAATTTAGACTTTTTCAGGCCACTGTCGTGAAAATTAGAACATCAATACCCCTAGTATTTTTGCCCCATAGTTCTTTTATATTTACTCAGTCTTTTATTATAATAATATATATATTATTATAAGAAACAATACAATACAATACAATACGATACGATACGAAATCATATTTTTACACATACCACAATCATTCTCACTCCCCATGCCCCCATTCTCACCGTTATCTGTGGTTAAATGATCCAATCCTTCCTCTCGGAACACTGTTAAATATGCATCATTGTTAGAAATTACTTATTACGCATTCAAAAATGTAATATTGTTACCATAAAAAAAACAATCGTATTTATAATTCGTGTTATTACAAAAATAAAACTAAGAAGATTTATTTTAAAAACAACTATAGCAATAGTGTTGGTTTTGTGTTTAAATCTTCATAATTGATGATAAATGTGTGTCCGTATTCCGTGATCTTTTGAGTGTTTGTTCCTTTGACATATGAGAAAACAGCTGTTTGTACACTAATGTGCCGCCAAACATTGTACTGTACATATTTGGTGTAAATGTTTGACATTTTTTGGTAAACGCTTTCTGGTGAATAAAGGGTAACAATTCAATACAGGAACGTTACTTGTAAGATTTCTTCAAATTATGACCAATTTCTAAATTTAACTATTCCTAATTATGTATTTCATTAACGTTTATACTGTATTAAGATGCATCGGCCTACAATAAATCATCAAAAAGTCCACGGGCCACAAGTTTTATATGCCTGTACTCCAAAAGGGTTGTAAGACGTGGGGTGAACATATATATATGTATAGAAATACATATACAGATATATGCTTATATATATACACGCACACTTGAAAGAACATGGGTGTACATAAAATGTGTATATGTATGTTTATGTATATATTTATATACATACATATACATGTTTATACATACATTCTTAAGAAAATCGGGTGTGTATAAATCTAAATGCATGCAAACATACATACATACATACATACATATATAAACAAATATGCTTATATATATGTAAAGCAATATAGATGCCAGTATTTATTTGAAAGGCGTATTAATATATTAATCATTGTCTATGTTTTATTCGCTCCCTTAGCAGTTAAATTCTGTGCTGAGGGTCCGGGGTTCAATCCTCGGTCCCGGCACAGATTTATTTGAATGCCAAACCCTTCCTTCACCTCTGACAAGACGTGTATTAATCACATCTTGTGAATGTGAGGAATGCCAGGCCTCCACCGTGGTTCAGATTCCACGTTAAACTGTAGGTCCTCCATTTCATCTCACAATCACCCTACCATTACACATTAGCGTAAGTGCGTATAACCCGAACGGGTAGTAAGACGCGGTGCTAATAATAATAATAATAATAATAATAATAATAATAATAATAATAATAATAATAATAATAATAATAATAATAATAGCAGTTAAATTGTGTTTACTTTTGATTCATATTCTGAATCAAAACCCTTGCTACTCAATTGCTCTTAAGGTGAGGCAGAAGGGAGCGCAAGTTATTTTACAGTTTTTATAGAATATAGATTTTTTTTCAAAAATAAATCAAATATTTCTCCAGTAGTAACATAGAGTTTAGTTCTCTGCACATTCTAATATGAACAGATCTTGAATATATATTAAGGGTGTCCTGGAATTTTGTCAAAACTTTTTAAATAAAGAAAAATGTTTTGACAAGATTCCAGGACACCCTTCACAGATATTCAAGATCTGTTTATATTAGCATGTGCAGAAAACTAAACTCTATGTTGCTACTGGAGAAATATTGGATTTATTTTGACCAAAAAAAGTAATGCTATAAAAACTATAAAATTAATCGCGCTCTCTTCTGCCACACCTTAAACATTTGAGGTAACAAAAAGGTATCCCGTGTCAAAATGATCCTGATATGCAATAATTGAAACGAGGTCTAGGATGAGAGAGGCATAAGCCCTCTACGTGGCTTAGTATTTTACATCCAGCCTAGCGATTCTCTGTAACCGGTGCGGGTCTGCTACCGGTTGGAATCCACCCTCAACACTCCATGACCGTTGTACCGCAGAGTTACAGTGCAGGGATCCGCCCGCGGTGTGAGATCAACAGACTGTGAGATTACAACACGTGTGACAGCCCTCACTTTGGATCATCAGCCTCACGCAGGTTTGGGGCAGTGGGTGGTTACACGCACGAGCGCACACACACACACACACACACACACACACAGGTGTGCATCATGGATCTCACCTGGGAGAGTTGAGACAGATTACTCAGACATAACATCCTGAATTAATACTAGGTCGAGTTGCTACGTAATTGCCCTATCCCCACACGTGGCCAAGTAGTCTATGGTGTAAAGCTCGCAATAGACTGAATAGCTGATACCGATTGCTCAGACATTAATTTATTCCAGAAGTATAAGTAGCCTATACAAAGAATTTATAGCCAAAGCTATTATTTATGCTTATTAGTGGGAATTACTCAATCTAGATATCATCTAGATAGATTGAAAAATGACACCTGGACACGGGAAACAGGTCCCGGGTTCGATTCCCGTGTCCAGGTGTCATTTTTCAATTTTCAGAATAGCCTATATAAGCCAGTTATCAAATTGATTTAATGTCAAGCCACTTATTCTAGTTATTCTAGTTTACCAGTGACAGGGAGTGTGTGTTTCAAATGGGCAGATTGTGCAAAGTAATTTTTTTTTCAGTGATGTTCCAGTCTCCCTTCATGAAAGTTCCTTCCTTGTTTGCCTGTCTACCAGCTCTGACTGTCAGAAGCGACCCTCAGAGCAGGTAGTTGGCTTGTTAATACCTAAGAGTACCGATCTGTTGTCACAGACCATAACCTCTTTTTGTGAAAGTGTTTATTGATTGTGGAAGGCAAAATGGAGTTGGGCAAAGGAGTTGTTAATTTGAGTGCGTGTTGTGTTGTGAAGTATCTGTATCGAGCCCTAGTACACTGTGATGGTAAACACAAGCGCAGTCAGGCCCGATGTGTAGGATGGTGTGTGTTAGTTCTGGTAGAGCTGTAAAGGAAACAAATTTAAATTAATCACTGAGTGAAAGATGGATAAGTGATTGTGAAGTTGTGAGATGTATTTTGAGGCAGGGTCTATTCCAGTCTAGGCTTTTTGTAAAGCCTAGGCTCTTGGGGGTCGTACTGTCCAAGGTTTCTTATGATCGCATTTTCTTCCATAAGGAGGTTTTTGTTATAGAAGTTGGTGTCACGTTTGGCGAATATGTCTCTTAGGGTCTTGGTGCCCGTCTGTGCGTGGATGTACGCGTTGTTTGTTCTTCTATTTACCCCAAGAATGCATCTTAGAACGTTATTCTGTATCACTTGGAGTTGGTTCAGCACGGTGGGCGGGGCGTAGCTCCACGCCTCGCAAGCGTATAAGAGTAGCGGTAGAATTATGCTTCTGTACAGTAGCAGTTTGGTTCTGGTGTTGAGATGTTGGCTCTTGAATAGTGAGTAATTACGGACAAATACCCCTCTTGCCTTTTTCTTAGTGTTTTCCACATGGTCCTTCCAATTTAGGCGGGAGTCGATGGTTACGCCGAGGTATTTGAGCTTCTTAGAGTAGGGGATGACTTCGTCCAGAACCCTGAGCTGGTCTTGTGGCTGGGATCTCTTTCTGGTTATGTTGATAGCCGTGGATTTAGTTGGGTTGACTTTAATTCTCCATTTCCGAAGCCAGTCACTGAATTTGTCTAGGTATCTCTGCATCTGGTTGTAGGCGTACCTGATGTTTTTGTGGGCCGTGAAGAACAGTGTGTCGTCGGCGAATAGTCTCACCCTTACTTTGGTGTCTGTTGGGACGTCGGCGACATATACACTGTACAGGAAAGGAGATAATGCGGACCCCTGCGGCACTCCGGCATGGATGCTGTGTCTGGACGACTTCTTACCCTCAATTTTTACCGTAAAACAGCGGCCTTGTAGGAAGCTTCTGATTATGAAAATATATGGTTTGGGGAAGTCGTAGGTGATCATCTTCCGGAGGAGGCCGGTGTGCCAGACCTTGTCGAACGCTTTCTCCACGTCCATTAGAACCGCGAGAGTAGATTCTTTCCTATTGAAGCTCTCAGTGGTTTCTTCCGCGAGGCTGGTGATGGGGTGAACCGTGGAGTGGCGGCTCCGGAATCCGAATTGAATGTCTGGGAGTATTCGTTGTTGGTGGGCGAATAGCTTCAGTCTCTCGAGTAGGATTTTCTCTAGTATCTTGCCGAGACTACTGAGAAGACTGATTGGCCTCCGGTTTTGCGGGAATTTAGAATCCTTTCCCGGCTTCGGAATAGAGATCACGTCAGCCGTTTTCCAACATTCTGGAAAATAGCCCCATCTCAGTGCGGCTGAGAAGATGGCCGTCAGGATTGTGATGACTGTAGCGGGGGCGTGGCGGATCATCTCATTTGAGATCTTGTCCGGTCCCGGGGCTTTCTTGTTTTTTAATTTTGTTATGGCCTCTTCCACCTCAGGTCTGGACACTGGGGGGGGTGGTTCTTCGGACGGCCCCTGAAAATATTGGTTCACCTCTTCTCTGATCTGTGCTGAGAAGTCTTCGTCTTGTGGCTCATAGTTTGGTGTGAATTGGTCCTGAAGGGATTCCGCTATGTCTTCGGCTTTTTCCTCGGGTTTATAAGACATCCCTTGTCTTCCGTGGATGACCGGTGTTCTGTATTTTTGGGAGTTGCCTTTCAGACGTTTAGTGATGGTCCAGATGTTGTCCCCTCCGTTTACGGTCTCTGACACGAACTCGTTCCACAGGATAAGTTTTAGTTGTTTCGCCCTTCTTCGAACTAGGGCCCTTAGTCTGTTGTACAATGCACGATGCCTCGGCGAACGAGATGTCTGCCAGTCATGTCTCGCTTCTCTTTTTTGAGCTATAAGGAGGTTGACCTTCATGAAAGTGATGGAAAATTTAATCTAAATGCTACCATACTAATCCCTATTCCACTAGCAAATCAAAATGCTCCAACCCACTCCTATGCTCGCATGGATCTAATACGCTACTATCACAGTAGACTAAACTTCCGATAACGGTGAATATAGGTCGGGTGTACTGAAAATAGTGTTTATAAAATGGTTTTCCAATCTCCCTCCACGTAAATACAGGTATACTTCATATAAATATAACCTTTATCATCGCTAAAACCATTAGAGAAATTAGTAAATAAGCGTATAGTCATAACGGGTTGTAAGATGCGGTGCTACATACATATATATATGTGAATAGATTCAGTTAACACGTGGACTAAAGGTGTTGTCCTGATTGCGAACAGTCCATATAGCAAGCACGTGGAAGAGGATATTCTGCTTTTGACACACGAGGAGGACTCTAGATTGTGGACTTGCTGTGTTTGTAATGCTATCCCTACACTAATAGCATAGTCGCAGTGGTCCACGGCTAGTTTTAACTAAGTTACATACACAAAACTATATGCTATGCTAGGTTAGGTTAGGTAAGGTTGAGTAAGGTTGAGTTGAGTTGGGTTTGGTCTGGCTAGGCTAGATTATGGGGAGATCCCGGGTGTCCAGCGACTTTCACAGAGGAATATCTGTGAGTTGCTCTTTCGCTGTTAGCAATCTAGACACTGAATATTTGGTTGGCCATAGCATTTTGGGTGTGATCGCAATATAGATAGATCTATTCCCTGTTCAATATCCAGACTTTTTGCAATCGAGGGGCACCGGGACATTTAGGCTAATCCACACTAGCGGTTAAAACGCTGTCAGTTAAAACGCTGGCAGTTAAAACGCTAGCAACCGCGCCTTTGAATGAAACCCTTTTTATCAAGCTAGAAAATAAGTTTTTGTCTAGACCAGCGTTTTGACCGCTACCTCTGGTGACGTTAAAGCAACCTAGCGGTATAAATGCGAATCAAACTGCACCAGGTTTTCAGGCAATTGTGCCTCAATGTCACAAGTCTTTCAGCAGGAATAATAAATACTCTTCCTCAAGATGGTATCACATTTTGCAATATTTTCATTCACTAAACCAAATAGCTCATCAAATGAAACCAGTAAAGTACAAAAAAGATCTTCTCTGGGTACATTCTATGATTCATAAACATAATATGAAACTGTCCTGTTGATTGACGGTTTGGTAATGTGAGGTGAGTCCACCAACGTCTTTTTTGATGAGGATTTTTTTGTTGTTGCAAATTTCCTCCAACAAAATACGTTCCGCTATACAGTCGGCCTGTACAATGTCCATTTTTAAACCACTCTGCACAAGTGGAAGCAACCCCCGCTAGTGTAGAATCAGTAGCGTTATGACAGCGTTTTGATAGCTGTTTAACAGTCGCGTTTTGACAATGAGTTGTAGATACAAGAGTTTGGGGGCCTTAAGCTAGTGGAAAACCGCCGCGTGTTAACCCGCTAGTGTAAAATTGGCCTAGTGTCAAACTCACATAGTTTGGTTTTTCTTATGACAGTAGATATGAATATAATTTCCCAACCGAGTGTACTGAGACTCATAAATGGTTTCCCACTTTCTTCCCGTAAAGTGTGTGAATTTTCTATCAATTCTATCTTTATAAATCCTACTAAATTAGTTTAGTTTAATGCGTCTAGGCAGGGCCGATGGACAAAGAAAAAATGAATATGGGAAATTTAAAAAATTGAAATTTTAAATTAAAAGCAGATTATAATATATTAATTAGTAAATTATATTGCTCAGCTTTGTGTTAAATCGTAAAAAATTTGTTTATATATATTTGGGAAGATGCGCAGATACGTTCGAAATCGGGGCAAATTCTCAGCTACGTTTGATATTTGGGCAAACTTGCAGCTACGTTTGATGTTCAGGCAAATGCGCAATTACGTTCGATATTGGGGCTAATGCGCGAATACGTTTGATGTTTGGAGAAAGAGGAGTGTCCACGTGTGAAATTGTTTCTGATATTCCGTAAATTTCCAACAAACCCCAGAAAATGTTTGGACATTAAATGTTAAAAAGCTATTTTGGATATGTAATGATGGTAGTTAGTGGAATTTTCTCAAACATAAACATTTAAACGGTTCATAAAATAATATTACATCAAATTTATACGCAAATATTATCTATATAAAATGTTTTAGCTTTAAAGTAGTGGATTTTACTATAACAATTAGTGTATGTAATAATTATTAAATGATATACCAAGCAGTTAAAATATGTATAAGTACACCATATTAGACGTGAATACCCCAGAGGATTTGACATAAGGTAGAACAAAAATAATATAGACCAAGAGAAAAATAAATTAGAGATATTGTAAACAAAGGTTTGGTTTTATTTATTCTGTAATTTCACTTTAATCTTCTTTTTTTTATTATTTCGTGAAATCAGATCTAAACATGCAATATTGATTTTAAGATTACAGCATGAAAATGATAGTAGATACAACAATTCTAATTAAAAATTTAAGGGTGGTTTAAAGGCAATAAACTATTATTTATTAATAAAAATATATTTTGCTAATAGGAATCGTATTGTATTGAAATGGTATGTACTAATAACAATATAAGTTTTTATGGTTATTTTATTTAAAACATATGAAGTCACATTCCTACAAAAGTAAAAAGTTGATTAAAACATTCATCAAAAAGGGTGCAACCTTTAAGATTGGAGTATAAGGACAAGAGAAATGGTCCATATTTTGGCGGTTTTATAAGAAAAAGATTTTTGGCCAAAATAAATAAACTATTGCACCAGTATATAATTTGAGTTTACTTTTCTTCACACGGTCATATAAATAGATCTTGAACATGTCATTATGATACTAGCATTTGATGAGATACTTGTTAACTGAAAAGAAAATTCTTTTATTAAATTTTTGGATGCCTCGAAAGATATTCAACAACACTTGATATCAATCACTATATGAGAAAAAAACTCTATGTTTTTACCGGAATATATTTTTATTTATTTTATCCAAACAAAATATTTGCAATAAAACTGCAAAAAAGAACAATCCCTTTTCTCGCTTTTCCTACACTCTAGCCTTAAGCTCTAGTTATATAAATCGCTTATTTAACAGTTTATATTTTACTATTAAATATAATTTGAGTGCCCAATAACTTTTCCCTTCACCAATGAACCAGAAAAATTGATATTAACACGTTAGACCATTAGCTCATGCATTCAGTCACTTTCAAACTCGTTATTCTTAAAAGATAGAATTTAAATAAATAGATGTATTTTATTAGTCTAATATTCTATAACATATTTTTACTAAATATTGTTCTTAATTTCATCATCATTTACGTTTAGATTTGTTAAAAACACTGTATCACACAGGTTTGAAAATGTCAATAAAATTTTAAACGAATATAAATTTTAATATTTATTTTGTTCACTGTGTCTTTCTACCCGTTCGGGCTGTATACATTTCCCAAACGAGCCAAATTAATATTAAACCTGTAACCAGAAGCTCTGTAGTGTTAGATGCGTATTTCAACAGCCTACGAGAAAGGATAAGGTTCAAAAACATGTCCGGCTGCAATTTGAGTTGATTTTCTCACCTGATTTTTCAGTGTGTTTGTTCCACATATTCCATCATCGCTAATGCCTGATTACTTCATGCACATTATTATCATTACTTTTGCTTTGCTAAAGCTGTTAATAATCAATACATTAAACGTGCTAACTAAATCAAGAAAAAAACACTTGAAGCATGTGTGTTTATGATCAAATCTATTTTTTAAGTCTACCTGAAAATTAACACCACGGGAATGTGTGACATTACCAGTGTGTGTCATATATGAGGTTAATTACAAAATCAACCTTTGATTGGCTAATAAAGTGCTAAAAATAGAGAAAAATATAGATACTGTACATACAAAACCGTAATACATAGCTGCATTAGCCTACTTCTACACATGGTCCCAATCCAAATTCAGGCACTTGTTTTACCTGGACACCAGCTTTTTCAAACCCTTGTCAAGGAACAGCACTGCCGGAATACTCAGCTGTTTGTTGGGACTAGTTAAAATTGCGCCCAGGAAAAATTGCGCCTTCCCAGAAAAAAGGGTAGAATTTCGCCCTCCTATCAATCATCACATCATTAGGTGGGAAATGTGTGCCCCACACAGAGTTTTACACATTTACAAAACAAGTACTCCCAAGGACCTAACAAAGTGTTTGAAGAGTTAAGCCTATATTCAAAAAATGGAATAAAAGGTTGTCAATAATTAGTTTGGTAACTTCAATTTATACGTTCACATCAAATGCTTACAGATACACACCAATCTTTATTTCATTGAAAAACCTAACCTAACCTAACCTAACCTAACCTAACCTAAACAACAGGCAAATAGACATTTGCGATGAATAGATGTACTTTGACCTCCTCAAGACCTCATGATGTGCGATGAGTCTATGTGATATACCCACCCTCCTAAACAAAAGGATGCGATGAACCGATCTACGCCGGTGAAAATGGTAAGGTCGTGAGTAAAGTGATAAAAGTGCGCCTACACGACCTTGTTAACATTATTTAGATGATACAAACAAGGTAGTGTGGGCGCAATTTTCCCACCTGTCAGTGTGATGATTTATGCTAGAGCGCAGTTCTCATTTTTCTGGGCAGGCGCAGTTTTCACGGGCGCAATTTTCACGACACCGTTTGTTGATTCCATCCATAAAATTCTCGTTGGTTTAGAAGCACTGGATAGCAAGCCAGACCTTCATATTCTCAAAGAGATGATAATAGTTTAGTGCCAAGTCTAGGCTGTTAAGTGTTACTTATTGATAGTAATGGCCGGTGGGGTTTTGTCTGTTGTGTTCTGCCCCCTTGTGGTGCCTTTAGCGTAATCGAAAATGATCTCTATTTTGTCTACTATTATTGTCACCTTTTAAAGGGTAACAGAATAAATAAACTATTAATTGCTCAGGCAGTACTAATTAAGAACTAACCAGCCATAGTATCTGTAGTGTCTAGATACCTGGCAGTTCACCGTATACTAGTTGTAAAATATTAGTTTCTCTTTTAGGAGCTTATAACACAGTAATGTCTAAACTCTCTATGGTGTTAACTCAAGCTAGCTAGCCCATGTTAATTACCACCCATATAGCTCCTTAAATTGGGACTAAATTTATATGGATTAGTTTTTCATATTTGAAATTATGTGTTGTAGTTGGAAGCCTGGCAGTCAGCTGACTAGAATAGAACTATTTATGATAATTTTATAATTAGATTTGATTACCACCATTTATTTATATTGCCTTAGAGTTGCTGCCATTCACCCTATTTGATGAATTATGAATTGTCCTGCTTCAACGAGTTACAAGCTTTCTTATTTACACCTGTGACCTATATGTGAGGGTCATTGGGTGTATCTAGGTGCTTGACACCTTATACTCCTTTGTCGAGCTATTTATATTATAGTTAATATTTATATTCTCATGTTTAAACAATATATGGTTTAAATAATTTATATCTATAATTCTATATACTTTCTATTGACTGTTTTGAATATTAATAAACTGATTTGTTAAAATTGTAAACTATTCTTATACGTTGTTCTTTACAATCAACATGTATAAGTTTATGAGTGTTGTAGTGGTAAGACGACTCTTTAAACTCGATACTACTGTGTGTGCTCGGGAACGTTTTCTGAATGATGCGATGTTAATAATAATGGCACTACCTTTCCTACAATAATGGTGTGCTGTAAACCTCTACAAAATTGAAGTAAAATACATTGAATAAAAGCATTGAACAATTTAATTAAAACTAATCACTGAATGAATAACTTTAGTAATTTAAATTACAGTAAAAAAACACAATCACTGAAACTTTTGTGTGTTATTATTGTTAATTCGTTGTATCCACATCCCAATACTACCTATGGATGTAGTTTCCTAATTAAAATTGTAATCTTACAAGTTAACATACAAAATATTTCACTATCACAAATAATCAATAAAAACAGAATCTCATGAGAGTTGAATTTGGGAATGAATATAATACCAGAGAAAAAATTATATATATATATATGCCTATTAGATAAACATATATAATATTATTTTAGTTTTCAGTAAGAAAAATAATATTGTTGACAGAAACAATAGAACAAAAGCTATAGTTGTATTAATATTTTACTATATGTACATATATTAAAATAATCCATTAATATTAACATATAGTAAAATATTAATGAATGTTTTAGAATGAGTAAAGAGGCTGAATTAATTTGGTTGGTCTTTTCTGAATGTTTTAAATAGATCCTGGATTCTTAATTATATAAAAAGAGAGAGATAAATTAAATATAGATGAAGATTTGGCTGGGTCTCACTAATAAAATATGTTGTGTTGAAACAAGAAAATGTAGGAAATTTGTTTTCTCTTCTTAATTTCACACAATATACAGTTTAAGGATATTAATAATTGGCTCTAATTCTTCCCTAGATACCCCGCTTTCTATTGATATATTAATATTTTATCAGGAACCACAGAGATTTCCATCCATTATTTAAAGATGCTGAAGAAGATTCTAATCTTCTTTAAATATTGTTCGAGGTATCAAATTCAAAAACTTTTTTTTTACAATTTCAAAGAATATATCCATGCATCATAAAAGTGAAATGGTTGGCCATGAATTAATGATAACTATAACATAAAAATTCAATTCAATGTAAAGGTTAAAAATATAGAGCAATAAATATGAAAGTGTTTTAAAAGGAATTAAAATGTTTACCCCCATCTACCAAACTTGAAACTTGCACTGGTTTGGAAGTATTTACATCACTTTCTTTTCTTACTTATTTTATAACTACGAGATGCGTCATTCACTTATCAAGGCTTAATATAATGTCCACCACGAAAACAAAAAAGATTCAATAAATTTCTTAGAAGTATAAATGTGTTTAATAAAAATGTAAGTTTTCTTTCATATTACATAGCTCGTTATTTTTAAATATTTTAAACAGTGCTAGACAATCTTCTTTCTGTTTTATTGTAAACAAACATAAATTGTGTTTGTCATGAGCGCAATCATAGCGTGTCATGTGGCAGATAAGCTTTGAAACACAATTTAAATCACTTGAAATGTATAATAGATTGTAAAATATTTTAAAAAAATAGAAAAATATGTGGAAATATATTATAGGGTGAAACATCAAATTATAGTAAAATAGGCAAATGTTATAGTGTGAAACTAAAGGTCTATATAATGAAAACTCAAATCGCAAATGGATATTGAACAAACATGAGTTTATTGTTGAATAAATTTCAATTCTTTATGAACTGTAGCATTAATAGTTCATTTTTTCAGGTTACGGACTATTTGGTCAGATATTTTCCCAAGGAGTCGTTAATGACCCAACTGTATTTAACACTACTCTTACAATTAGAACAAAAAAAGTACATACATTTTAATTATACCTTCATTACTAAACAGCATTTGTGTCCATATTTATATACAAACATTTCAAAAATATAATGAATTAAAACAAATCTACTTTATTCCACCAAATCAATGTCTTCTAAAAAGATTGATGCTTGCTTGATAATGAGTTCTATAAAGTATCACTGAGAGCAGCTCTATAGATTTAGAACTCTAAACAAATATTACCTATTCAATGAGTCAATTTATAAGTAAAAATAAAAATAACAAAAATTATAATATACAAGGTTTCGTAAATGACCCCTTGGGGTTGAATGGACTTGTACATATTGATAAGGACTTTAATGAAAATATAATGTTAGATAAACAAATTTAAGTATTTATTCAAATTTATTGAGGTTTTACTACTTAATCGTTGTATCTTTACTAAACATATTTTTATGTAACGATTAAAATACTTGAGAAGGTTTTCCAATATTTATATTATAGATGACATTTTGGTAATCAATAGAGCACAAGTTGCTACCTAACAACAACAACAACAACATATTAATAGTATTATTATTAATAATAATAGTTCAAATCTTGATTGAACATCTTTCACGCCAAGTCTGTAATGACGATGAGATTTTAAGCTCAAAACATTATATTTTTTCAATTAATATGATAAATATTTATTATATTCACAAATTAAATTTGTGTATTATTATTAAAAGTGAAAATTAATATTTTTTTGAAAATATTATCCTTAATTTATAAACTTTTTATAGATAGTAAATCTGGTAGCTATAATTTGTTGTAAGCTAATGTTTATTACATAGTTGAACACTACTCCTGTTATTTTATGTCAAAGTAAAGTCTGATATCTAAAATTTAAAATACTAATTATATTTAAATGGTATGGACTGTTGAATTTTTTAATTATAAATAATATTCTCTATCAGCAGTTTGTATTGGGCAAGTGTTAGTCCATTTTTTCTTCAGTACATTTAGGGGATAAAATCTTACAATTCTCCATAATGGCTCTTTTCAACTCCCACACTGATGTTTACCATTGTCACTGACACATTTAAAAAAAATTGTTTATTCTATAAAGCTATAAAGCTATAATACATATTCGATTTGTTTAAACTAAACTCTGTCTTTTAAGAATCCCATCAAAGCTAAACTTGTCCTTGAGGGAGAGTGGAAATTATGAAACATTATTCGAAACATTTAGTTTTTGTTAAAATAAAACACTTTGTTTTTAAAAATATACCTGTTATACTTTCTGTTTGTGAGGGGTGATGGGAAATGTCAGTTTCTGACAAAGCCTGGTAGCGAGGTGTTTCTGTGAATACTGGGGACTTGTAAACGTTCGTGACATTAATTTAATGAGATTTTTTTTGGGAATGGGTAGCTACCGAGGGCTTGATTTTAATTTACTTCAAATTGAGGCTAGACAAAAACTCCAATGTTTATATTGTGTTTTATTTAGAAGTGAAGGGAAGGGAAATAACAGCAACAAGAAGAATTAATCTGTGCTGATGTTTTTTTTTCCTTTATTCTTACTTCACGCCTCCAGAGGTAAAATTTAATAAATATAAACAATAAAATTCTGTTTAGTAAAGATGCAACTCAAAAAAATTCAATGGTAAAGTCTTATTTCTTAGCCATACGCTATGGATAATTTTTAGAGGATTACAACAAATTTTAAAAAAGCGTTTGGTTGTCATTCTCATGAAAATGACCAATTACAATTATTACATAAATTTTTCATAAATATGTGATTCTATAAATGTTTATATTGGCATATAAGGATAACATAATATAAAATTAAAGCATTTACCACTTTTTTTAATTATTTCCACATTAACTCCATTTTAATATGTGTAAGCCCCTCTTAATTCTACTTGCCTCAATTTTATCACATGTGTTTAGATATGTGATTAACGCTTACATGAAGTAGGATGTAGAGTTCAGACTATAACTAGTTTATTAAAAAGCACATTGAAAGTATAAAGAAATAAATCTTATTAATTAATTTTCAATTAACAATCCTGCATTTGGTGTAAATATATGCTCTCATTACTGTATATGCGGTTGTGTACAACGTTATATTATGTTTATTTTCTTTCAATTTCATCTCTCACATCTATTATCCAAAACTCACCATCAATAATTAAGGATAAATATTTGGTTAAAAAGAAGAGTGTTAACTATCTTAATATATAAGTCAATATTTAGTTCCAATTAAAATAATTAAAAACAATAATTTTCTCCTTGATTAATCCTCAGGCTGGCATTGGAAAGAGGAAACAATTAAATTAATACATATTACAGGAGGTTCTACTATAACACGGCAGTTGCGTTCTGGAAAAAACATGGCGTTATAGAAAACCCACGTTATAAACGACATTAGTTGATGGGAAAATAAATTTTAGAGGGTGGTAGATACATACCAGATCTAGTGAAAAAAAATTACTTTCATATTTTGACATCTTTTATTGTTCATTTTGATTATATATTATCGTCACCATTTTATTCATAGATAATTATGTAAAACAATAATATTAAGAATTAGAATGCAGAAAATAATACATACCCTATTCACCAAAAACAGAATTAACTGTAAGGATGAAAATATTTATGAGGCCAGGGGTCGCCAAACTAAGGCCAATTGGCCACATTTGGCCCACCCCAAGATA
>CABFWO010005986.1:5702-28861 GCA_902155825.1 Timema genevievae
ATAATTAAAGCCCAATATGGCGACCAACTTCTAACTTATAAAATAATATTTGAAAAATATCGAATTATGTTTTCCATAAATCCTATTGGCTAGATTTTTCTCGCGAGAATATCGTTTCACAACTCGTGCATAACGTATAAGAAAAGTTAAAGTTAAATCAACTTTATGCACTGTGAACTATTTCACTATTCACAATAAATCGATTATAGACGCCATCATTAAAAATAATGTATTTCAACTTCTTGCGCACTATACACTATACACTATTCGCTATTAGTTATGAATTATGCATGAATATAAACCAAGCCTTAGCACAAATGTTTATTGTTTAGGGCCTCATTCATGTATGATATATTTTTTTCCTTTAGGATTAGGGGTGAACTTTTTTTTTTTTTTTACATATCTTGATTAGTACGATCTATTCAAGTTTTAAGAAATTTGGGGCAGCTATTTTATTCCCTTGGACATGAATTGGTATATTATACTTTAATTCTACGAGCCATATTAACTTAAAAAAATGTGTCGACATTTTAAACAAATTTGAAACATAATGTTTGAAATACAAAATATTGATCTTCTCTCTTGACTATTGAAGTTACAATTTAAAACAATTGTTAAAATCAGTATTTTTTCTAACTCAAGCGAAAATGTTGAAAATTTATTAATTTAACTAATTTAGATCCAGCTTGGCTTACATAACCCTCCTACAATGTATTCACCTACTTAAATTAACTTATCTTTTATTAGCTTAAAAATATGACTGGTCGGTTTGAATCCCGGCAAAGCTCATGGAAGCTGGGGAAAATATGATGTATGCCTTATTATGGTAAATACTGGTGTAATTTTTCTTAATTAACTCCATAATTCCCTTAACATTGGGATTAGTAGTTAATTATATCTATATTAAGACTAATATTAAAAACTATTCTTAATAAACCTAACTTATAAATTAACAAAATAAACTAATTAAATCTGGTTTGTTAAAAATATATTATAAATTCAGTGGTGGCTCCAGACATATTTCTCAGGGAGGGCACAAACATAATTAAGCTAATTAACTATGTAAAAATTAATAGTCTACCATTTTCATTTACATAGCATTGATATGATTTGCTGAAAAACATCTCATGCAAAAATATATATTTACCTATATACACCTATATACTTATACCTACCTATACCTACCTATCTATGCTTACCTAACTATGCATTTTATCTTGCATTTTTTTTACAAGAAATAAATTGTCCTTGCCAGGTTAGCTAAGTAATACTTTTCAACTTGAATACTTTTGCTAGCAAAACAATATTATTCTTATATACAAAATTATTTTTAAGAAAAACAACAAAACTATGATATTCAGCAATGAATATCTTCATAGAATCAAAACTCCTAGTTGCATTTGTTGTAATGATAAGTATCAAAACTGTTTTAGAAAATGCAATATTATGGATTAGACAAAAATTAAATGTCTTCTTTCACAATCACACACATGAACAGTTCATTTTTCGGTGTTTGGATCTGGCAAACTCTTCAATAACGAGTTTATTGAAATCTGGTATTAAACGGATTAGATCTTTAGAAATTGACAACATGGCTAAAGCATTCAGACGATCTTGTTGCCTAGAGTTTCTCAAAAAAGTGTTTATTCTTTTAAGAACGAAAAGCACCTTTCATTTTCTACACTTGTCATTGGAATAGTCACAATTATTTTCAGAAGTGTCACAGATTCTGAAAAAAACTGATTTTAAATTGTTCTTTAAAAAAACTGCAACAAGGCACATGCTCCTGATGCACTTCGTAAATGTTCCATAGAATACAAGACTTGAAGTTCTATTTTCAATTTGTACTTTTCAATGAAAGGGAAAGCTTGAATGATGCTCAATTAGTGTTCATCAGAAAAGTTTTCATTGTAGTTTTCAAAATTTTTGGCCATAAAAAGAAGGGCAACTGACAAATTATTGTTGAACTCGAATCTACATTTAGCTTGGTTAGTGATGATATCACACACCTCAATAGCTGATAGCCTACTGTGCAATAGACTTCCATCTTGTCGTTTTATCTTGCTAATTGGAGGTTCATTTTCTCCAGTACATTCAATTTGATCCCTAGGGGAACAATTCCGTATTTTCTCATTCGCAGCAACAAAATCAGATGTAAATTTCTTAACTTCATTGGATTCTATTTTCCTCCCCTGGATCTGATTGAATAACATGTCTGTAAGAGGCATCACCCTGTGGAAAAATTCCAACCAAAATAAAAACTTCTCATCTTGCAATAATCCAATGAACCCTGATGCAAGTGAAATAGTTTTAATGTACGAGTATGTCTCTGATCCCCGTATCCTCTCAACACATTTTACAAGGCTGTCTTTGTGTTCGTAAATTGTATTCACGCTTCTACTTTGAAAATTCCATCTTGTAGGGACAGATTACGTTAGTTTTTTAAAAAAAACTATTTCATTTAGAACGCCAGTCCTTTTTGGGGCGGCTAAAAAATATTGCACTCCCTTGATTATCAGAAAAGAATATTTGATTATTTTGAAGCGGAAGTTGCTTGCTGCATGACTAAATTTCTTTGGTGCGCATATCACTGAAACAAATTTACGCTTGGATAAGTTTTTTTAATCCTTTGCTGAACCCCACTTGTTGCTCCACTCATCATAGCGGTGCCAGCATAAGTCTGGGCTTTTAGTTTTCTTGGATTCTTATCTTTTACCAGAACACTCAGCAGTTTTAATATTGATGAACTTATACCGGCGGCAGTTCGATCTGTGAGTGGGAAATAAATCCAAAACCTTTCAAAAATAGACTCTTAAATTTGGTAACGAAGTTGCCTACGATAGACATCTGTGTTTTGCATGCTATGTCAGTGGTTTCATCCACTTGATCTGCAACGCACTCAATTTTTTTTAATTTCTTCTTTTAGATAAGAATGATTAACAGCATAGCATCCAAAATGTCATTCTGTATTGTTTTGAAGTGCCTTCGAAAAAGTTTTAGCTTTCCAGATGTTCTTGTACTAGTTATCCAAGGTGCAACAAAATCTAATAATCCTCTAGAAACTCCCAGATTTAAACTTTCAACAGTTTCATCATGGCCTCTTAAACTCACCTAAAAAAAACACAAAATTTGATACAATCAATTATTCGGGAAAGTATGTACCTGTTTCTCTCCACTAATTCACGCTGTTTTTAAATAACTTTCTGTAACTTTCATCTAATTACTGTCTTATGTATATCCGCCCCAGCATTGACAGATTCATTTCATTTTGCAAATGTAGTTTACTCACCGAATGCTTTTTTATTTTCTCATCCAACTGTTTGAGGTCAACTACACCTGTCGTCGCCCACGTGTCTGCAGAGCCAATTTTTTTAAAAAAAAAAAGTGGTTTTTTTTACACCCTGCAAGCCAAGTAGCTTTCTCATACAGTTTCAGGTCCAAACTACGACTGTAGTTTCTCTTCTTGCTATTATAAGTAGGTGATAGGTTAAGTTGTGGTCTTGGAGGACCAAGTTTCTTTATTTAAAGCTTTTTTGTTAGTCTAATGGCTTGCCTGCTATGTCCTTAATAGTGTTCATTGTTGTTTGGTCTCTAGTTAATATAATTTACACAAAAGAAGAACTCAAAATCAAGCCAGGCGTCACATTATCCTCTGAGTAAAAGGCAGCTCGGGTGCCGACTAATTATCTCCGAGAATAGCCATTGTGCACCCCAGATCTTAGTAAAAGCCTTAATCTGCCTCTGACACAAAGAGAATCGCTCGCTAATAATAAAATGTCATTATTAAACACTAAATAAGTTACTTTCATGGAATCAAAACATAAAATGAAGTTATTATATATAAACTTGGATAAAAAATTTATAATTATTTTATTTTTTGAATTTTGTGGGGGCACGTGCCCCATGCACCTATTGGCTAGAGCCGCCCCCTGTATAAATTATTATGTTTAGCAATATTTAAAAAATTTTATATTTTAAATTTGATAAGCACCTCCCTCTCGTATGACTAAAGAAAGTGTAGACGAGGCCTTAGCTTGAAATAAATCAATACACCGATAACCTGCAGTCATATCTTCTTCTCGAACAGCCACCACTTACAATTCTAACATATAATAAAACGCTAAAAACATAGGATGCTCTATTGTCTTGAATGCCACCTATCTTAAAGCAGATTTTGAAATTGATGTTGCTAATAGCAACTGGACCAAATAATTGTTAATGCTTTCTTGTATTTGACCAGAAAATTGAAGGGGAAAGTACCTAAACACATCACAAAAGTTCTTATCATCTACATTAGAACAATTTGAGTATATACGTTCGCTGACTATTGGATTTCGATTACAAATAATCGCTGACCCGATTTTGCCACGAAAAAAGTTGTCACTTATAACGAGAAGCGTTGTATCCTGCTCGGACGTCCTTAATTCGGATTCTGACCAGTTTAGTATACGACTTGATCGCTTTAGATTCTCAGGGGTTGGCGAAAATTCGGCGTTAGATTTTAACCTAATACACTGTGCTCGGGTGCCAGGTACAGCTAGTTTTACGTTTCATACCAACGGTTATAATGGTTTGGATATAAATTAAAGCTCACAAATTTATAATTGGGGTTTATTCTTTCAACACTTTGAACAACAATTATGATTAGTATTTAAAGAATGAATATGAATGATGGAAATTGAGTTGGCGTGACTATTTAACCTCCATACCAGTTGACCTCACGAACCCATCACACGTCCATTCAAGATTATGGCTAGACCGCGACTGTTTATCACACGTCCATTCAAGATTATGGCTAGACCGCGACTGTTTATCACACGTCCATTCAAGATTATGGCTAGACCGCGAGTGTTTATCACACGCCCATTCAAGATGACTAGACCGTGAGTGTTTATCACACGTCCATTCAAGATTATGGCTAGATTGTGAGAGTTGCTTCAAAAGCAGTCGTGAGTAGGGGCGGATCCAGATAATTTTCATAGGGGAGTCATAATTATAAATAACATAGTTACTTACAATGTTACATTTCTGTTCAAACCAATTTAATAGTTTCTCATTCATACTTGATCTTATGTATGCTTTAAACCGTGGTCAGCCTCTACAATTTTTTAAAATCAGATAGTTTTTATAAACTATTTGGAGTGGCCCTCCTTCAACAATTTTTTGAAAATGATTCACTCTAGAGGCTATGAGTAGTCTTTGCCTTGATTTTTTTTAAATTAGATTCTTTTATAAGCCATTTAAAGTGTTTCTAACCTATACATTTTTGGAACTTGGATGCCCCTCTAAGCTATTCAGAGTGATCCTCACCTTAATTTCTTACGATAGTTAGATACCTCTAGAAGATAATCTTTGAATTGGTCTTTCACCGACAAAATTTTGAAAATTGAATTATTTCAAGAATTAGGCTATTTGGGGTGGTCCTCGCCTGAAAATTCTTCAAAATGACATGCATCTAGAAGCTATTTGGACTTGTCCTCCACTATACATTTTTGAAATTTGGATGACCTTGGAAGTTATTTTAGAGCTTCCCTCCCCCGACTTTTTCTGCCAGTTAGATGCCTCTAGTCTAGTAGTTATTTTAAGCGTCTTTTCCGGCAAATTTTTGACAATAAAGTGCATCTAGAAATAATTTGAGGTTTAATTTAAGACCATCTTTCAGCGTCTTATTTGATAATATCAGAGGATTCGAAATATATCTAGGGGGTGAGCTTATTCCAGGGAGAGCCAAAAAGTTTCCATGGGGGCAGAGTCCCCCATAGTTCCACTGCTCCTCCTGTCTACACATACTCTTTATTCGGTATTTGTGGACTAACTACTCTTAGGCAATTATTAGTCTTCTTTTATGTCTGGTAGTCTACTATCTCTATGCGGAACAATGTTCGTTACTCGCTATGCACAAATATTCTTACATGAAAACGGATATTTTTTCCACACTTGCGTGAGTCATATTGAACATTTATTAAACGTGTACGAATAACGCACATGTGGACCCGGCTTAAGAGGTGTATCTGCGTAAAAAGATAAAGAAATGGTATAGTTTAATTGTGTTGTATTTTCATTCTAAAATTTGAACTTTCATTTTGTTTTTTGTATTTATTTTTTAACTTTCACAGAGGGGTAAACTGACCCTTTGACCCCCGCCCCCTGAATCCACGCCTGATTGTGAGGGATACTGCCACCCTCGTGACCCCAAAGGAGGGTCCACTCCAATTGGGTGATTTCTCTTGGTAAAAATAAATCGGCCAAGGTCACTTTGACTGCCTTAAAAACCTGCACCTCAGGTCAAGGAAATCTTATAAGAAGGTCTTGTGCTCATCTGATAGTTTTTATGTCAGGATCGTAAATAAAAAAAAACAACAACAATAATATGTATTGTACTCGGATTTGAGAAAGTTAGAACAGTTGAATCTCAGTACGTCCTTCACTGACTCATGAATTATGAAAAAGTTAATATTAAATATATATTATGCTTCACATTGAACTTATTCGCTTTATTTTATACATTCAGGCTGTAAATTCTAGCACTAACCAAAATTGGTTCAAAACAAATAATGTTTCCATAAGTGTGTTGGTACACAGCAAGATTTGTAGATTTATCGCGGGAGCAGTCACTTTTGCGGATATTAAAACGTTTTCTCATTTCATAACATTTCAATTTAGAATTTTCTATCAACCTGCTAATTAATATTTTGGTGAAAATATAACCTCCAAATTAATATTCCTGCGAAAATGTTAACCTGCAAATTAGTATTTCTCTGAAAGTATAACTTACAAAACAAATCGCACCTATCATTAATGCACTTTGCGATTTTACTCGGCCTCTGATAAATATATTAAGGACTGGGATTTTTCTAAACTATTTTATTTAGTTAACAGTTTTTATAATCCATCTTAAATCAATTGAAACTAACTGAAGGCTATCTGATGAAACGTGCTCTTTTAGTAACAGTAATTCGGACAGTTTTTCCCGCGCCTTCACGTTTTGCCGGTTTGTTTCTTTACTCTCCGTTTTCTTTCTTTCCCTTTTTGCGATTCATCTTTGTTGCTGGCACAACCTTACATGCTTGTTATCTGGCAATGTTGCCGCTGCTGGCTAGAATTCATGGGCGCGCGCGCGAAGGAACAAATGCTAATGGGAACTAGAGAAGCGATAGAAACAAGAAAAAGCGAGTGGAACGTTGTCCCTCTCATGCTAACACGCTCTAACATTACTTTATTACAGTCTTGGCTGCTGTGAGCTGAGGAAACATACTGAACACATTTGTCATCCCCGCTGCAGCTTATGAATATATGGAACGGAAGGGGAACTATGAGGACGATTTATGTGGCTCGAGATTTGTTTTGACCGGCCAAGAAATGAACATTTAATTCCTGACTCTCGGAGGGAACCACAAAACAACAGAATGGAACGTCAACGTATTTCCCTTACCTGTTACTGCTGATTTTATTTTGACACTGATTTGTATGTATGGCGTTTGAAGTGAAGCTAGTGGCGTCGTTGGAATTAGAGTTTGGGGGGGCATAGAATAAATAGGAATATCTCAATGTTAGGTTATTTATTTTATCACACACGCACATTCATCTTGAAACAAGCACAAAGTGTGTCCATAAATTATTCACTTCATAAGTTTTAATAGGTTCGTTATTAGTGGTAATAAATAACACAACTAAATACTTTTTTTATTTACCTCGCAAATTACCACAAACAGTTTTAATATTTTCTAAAATAACGGATTTATTATGGTTTATAATTAGGGAGAATAAATTATGGACACCCTACTATACATTACAATGTCGTGGTTGGGCATTCTATAATGGTTGTCTTTTTTTAAATTGCTATATAATAAATCAACTCTGTTCTTTAGTTTTTGAAATCTACAGCCATAAAGCAGGGTTAAACTTTGCTGTTCAATATCGTCAGATTTATGAGAGTAATATCGAAATATCAAACAACCTTTTGTGTTGACCAAAGCGACCCCATTTCTACAAAGCCAAAACTAGGGCGTTGATGGTTTTTAAAAATACACATTTTAAACTACTTTTAATAAAATATATATGTTCTACTGATTAAATGATTATAATGACTATAGGACGATTAAAAATTGCAATAGAAACGGAAAAATTAAAAATGTTAATTACTATTATGGTTAATGTTAAGTTATCTTTGGTTATCAAGCTCTGGAAATGTGCTTGCCGACTTGGTTTACTGTAACAACTTCATGATTGGTAAGCGCTCGCTTTGTTCATATCCAAAATACCTGCCTGGCGAGCTCCATTATCTTATGCGATATCTAGCCATTATATAATTAAAACCAGACCGGTGAGCCTGCTGACTAATCGTCACGCTCGTCTAGTTTGGATGGTCGCTGGTGGGAGTTCATGGTGTATTTAGGGTTATCTTTCATAAATTATTTCCCACACTCCCCCCAAGAGAATGTGAGTATATTTCTCTTAAATTCTACCTTATCACTACCGCAGTGTAATTAAATACAAATAGCTCTGACGAGTATTAAGACACGTTGTAAAACACTAGGATTTGTCTCCATCCAAGTAACAAGGGCTCGCGGTGGTCTCGGAGACAAAAATTGGGGTCAAACCCTGTAAATGTTGGAAAATAGCGGTTTAGCGAGACTTTGCCCCCATCACCCCGCAAAGAGGCTTAGCGGTACCACTAAGTGAAGGCAAAGTATTTATTTAAATCAAAAACAAAATGTTTTCCATGTGCCTAGTGTATCAACACGTCACAAATCCATGCAGTAGCTTTAGTTCCACGAGTTTTTAAAAATATATGTTAAACCCTCAATATGGACCATACTTTTATAACCCCCAACATTTTAAACTAGTCAGAGCCGTTTTCTAGATATTTCAAATTTTATAGTTAGAATTAAAACCAAGATTTGTTCTGGAGGCATGGTCATATAACATTTAAAGATCAAGTTTGAACTAGGTCCATAAAACCAACCTCAGGCTCAGACAGAATTGTATACTCCACTTTTCTTTAGCTCATAAAACGTCAAGATCCAAAACAAATTTTGAAGTCTGTAGTTTTCACAGTTGCGATGCTTCCTCTTTTATGATAAAGTTAAAAACTACTTTTTTGTTACATGGTGGTCTTTTAATATATCCTAAGAATATTCTTTAAATGGTAAAATGACACCTGGACATTGGAATCTAACCCGGTACCTTTGGCCTAGTACGTTAATACTTTAAGCACTGAGCAAACCAGGAGATGCCCCATACTTCTTCCGCATCCCTAACTCTATTAGCATAGTTAAAACGCGGTGGTGCTAAGAAATACCCACCAGGCTCATTGATTTTCTTTAGCAATGCTTTAGTCGCATTCGTATAAGATACAGTAGTTATAATAACAAGCGTCGATAGGCATGCTCGTTTGGTTTGTCGGGGACAGGGAGATTACATTTTAACTCCCGTTTGTGTACGGGGGGTGATTTTTCCTAAACCTGACCGGGATTCGAACCTCGATCTCCCTGTCATCAGTAGTCAAGTCTAACACGAGAGTGTGACCAACGAAGTTATGCTAGCAGCGCCCCTCGCCCAAACATAAGACTGCCACGAAACCCAAGTCAGCAAGCAACTGTCACAGTTGGATAAACCTAAGCAATTTTTTTTTATAATTTTAACCATTTACATTTCTATTTGATTTTTTGACCTTTTTATTATCATTATACTCACTAAGATAAATACCCGAAACAGTCTGTGACCCTAACTTTGGTCGTGACCCCTAGGCTTTAACCCACTGGACTAGTAACACTAATATATGGTGTATTATGCCACACTTTGACTACAGTGACGTAATATACAATGACTTAAGAGATGATCTAGCAGAACGACTACAACGACTAAAAAACACATATGCTCGATACATATTCAACTTAAAACGGCATGACCATTAGGGTGGAATGAAAAAATGTTTTTTTTAAATTCAAATGTCTAATAGCGATATAAACTTGCCTTTTACTAATGTAATAATAATAATAATAATAATAATAATATTTAGCACCGCGTCTTACTACCCGTTCGGGTTATACGCTTAAGTACTAATTACGCTAATGGATTAGGAATTGGGAAGATTGAATTTAGAGGAAGTGAACCCGCATTTGCGTGGAGGGAGAGTGGAAAACCATTTAGGAAAAACTACCTCCAGTTCACCCGACCGAGGTTCGAACCTCGATCTCCCCGTCCTCTGCGGCCGAGCTCAACACGACTAGCGCGTTAGCCAACTACGCCACCGAGGCGGGTTTACTAATGTGATGAACTGACTAAAACATCAAAGCAATCAGAAAAGTTTTTGAGGTGCCGCAAACGGATTGAAGTTTAATACATTTATAATTTTTTTCCTTTTTTTGGTACATTTCTGAAGACAATAATTTTTTGAATAAAAATTTATAATAAAGATAAAAATAAACGTTTTACTATTGTTGTCAATTGACAAAAAAATCAAATCAAACAAATAATTTTTTGAGGTGCCACGAAGCAGGTTGAAATTTTTACTTTTTGTGGTTTTTGCACATCTTTTACATTTTTGAAAGTTTTTGTTATTAATTTATTTTTATTTAAACATTTAACTGTGATATTATTTGTTCCATCAATATTAGACAGAACGTGACAAGTAGTAGCATAGCTGAAGTATAGCGTGACCTTGAACAAGCTGTGATAAGCGCAGCTTAGTAGGCAGGGAGGGGTAACTCCAAGCTCTACTCCAGTCGGTGGCTTTCTGAGCTTCATCTTGAGATGTGTTACTACAATTCCAATGTGAAACAGTCTTATTTGAGTGGTTTTTTCATATAGTTTTTCTTTTTGTGATATAGACTATAGTTTTTTATTATTAATTTAGCACTGCGTGTTACTAACCATTCGGGTTTTACTCTGTATAGACAATAGTGTTATTTTCTTTTGTGTATATCTTGTAACAGTAAAGTAAAAATGGTAATGTCAAAAACAGTACAGACTTGGCCAAAAGCACTAGTGCTCCATTTTTGGCTATCTTAAAGACCTTAGTAAAATATTACTGCTGACCTATAAAGAAGTAATGAAGTGTTATCTTAATATAAGGCATGATTTAAAAACAGAGAGTGCATATAAGGAAACTACCGTAAGTGAAATATCAGAAATATTGGTAGAAAAAATTGAAAAGTTGTGGTCAAGAGCTTCTATTCCTGTCTTATCCCATACTCGTATCTTGCAGATGATTAGAAAACATCATGA
This sequence comes from Timema genevievae, assembly GCA_902155825.1. Lineage (NCBI taxonomy): Eukaryota > Metazoa > Arthropoda > Insecta > Phasmatodea > Timematidae > Timema > Timema genevievae. The sequence continues at coordinate 16,932 of CABFWO010005986.1, forward strand.
TAGGAAGAGATATATTTTCAGATCAAAAAATAGAAAGGTAACTAAAGCTTTTGAATCAAATTTGATTTTGTTTAAGGATGAGAGTAAACTTCTTTTTGACATCGTTGCCTACAAATGTCTAAATTTTGCGCTTTGTAAATGTGAGAAAGAAAAGAAAGTTCCGAATTTAGAGCAAATGATTTTAAAAGACCAAAGAACGACTTGAAAAAATTGTTATTAGTGCAGTTGATGTTGCAGTATCTAGAAATCTAGCACTAAAAGAACTCAAAGTATTGGAGAGAGAAATAAATTATAAGGAACAAAAAATACTGAAAAAGAATGGAATAGATGGAAAATGTGTCATAGATGAGAAAAATAAAGAATATGAAGACTACATGAAATTAGAAGCAAATGATGTTGTGGCTTCAAAATCTTATCAGATTGTAAAACTAAGTTCGCAAATACGCATGAAATTTCCTTCTGTAAATTCAGTATGTGATCGAATTGATGTTTCTAATAGAGCTGATGCAGCAATTTCAAGTGCAGTTCTTCAGGATAGTGGCCTCATTAGTGAAGAGGACAAAAGTAAAGTAATTGATAGAATGAAGATTAGAAGAGAAAGGTCAAAGGATCGAAAAAACTAAATAGAAGGCCATAATGAAAGCACTACAACAACTAACAAAGGACTTTATTTTGGTAGAAGGCGAGACAAAACTTTAGTACAGGAAAAGATAGGGAGCAAATATTACAGGAAAACTGCTGTAGAAGAACATGTGTCACTTATTGAAGAGCCTGGTTCGAAATATTTGGGACATGTGGCACCACGTTCTAGGATATTAAGGATAGCATTATGTTGTTTTATAATATAAATAACTGACTCATAGACATAACTAATGTAGGATGTGATGGAATTGTGACTAACACTGGTAAAACACAAGCTAATATAGACCTTCCACCAGTAAACTTTCCCCTTTATCCGTGTTATACACAAACCGTTAAAAGGATAGTGAATTTAGTTACTGAATCATCGTTGGCCGTATGTGGGGCCTCACAAGAGATGGATTTTTAAAACCGAAAATAGAATCGCAGAAATTGATACCAATATTTGAAACTAAGAGAACATTTTAATATAAAAGTAAAATGACAATGTTATTCTTTAACAAAAAAGTTAATGACTTTTTACTTATTCTGTTGAATATTTTTTAATATTATATACTTATATACAGTGACAAATTTTATCCTGTAGTGAATTTATGTTGCTTTTATAGCACATATATATCCACAAGTAAAATATTTAATATCTGTTTTGATATTATAATTGTATTCATTGAAATTTCATTAAAAAAATCACCAAAATTTGATATATTAACAAATATATTGCACTCAAATAAATATTTTCCTGGAAAACTTTCAATGGTTTAAATGAAAAATATGCTTTTATATTTGTCATCAATATTATTTAAAGTGTTTAAAATAAAAATTATTGTCCAAAAACAATTTTTGAAAATTTGGGTTTTTTTTACTTAAAAGTTCATTTTTTAAGGACCGTGCGGCACCTCAAAACATTTTCATAGAGCTTCAAAATTTTGCAGTATTAAAACTGATCCTAAAAGGCAACTTTTGCATCCTATTAGGAAACTTAGTTTTCATTCCACCCTAATGACCATATTTCTAAGTATTTTAATAAACTAGGTTGGTTAAGAATAAATGAAAAGCGAAGGCTACACTTATTAGTATTGCTTCACAAATTATTATCAACATCTCAGCCTGTCTTTTCCCATACATAGATCTCAAACATACGAGTATGCTCGTTCTTTTACTGTCCTGATATCGCAGGCTTGGAACAAACTATATACTCTACTCGTCATCTAACATTTAGACCCTCCCTTCAAGTGCGCGGTTAAGCGATTTATCTTGTCTAAACTGAGTTCTTGAAACTACTTGAGCTTTAAATGAGTGTATGAATGAGCGTGTGAATGTTTCACTACTTTTTTGAATATTCCTTTATTAGATTGTGTTTCAATAAATGTAATAGTGTATGTTGTATTCAACACTGGTTAAGTGGAAGAGAAGGCTAACTAACGCCTTAACTTCTCCAGATAAATACAATATATTATTATTTTTATTATGTTAATGTTGTGGCCTATATTAGACTAGTTTATATTTAAGTAAATAAAATTATTTAAAATGTATCACACAATATACAAATTGAGATAAACGACCCTCTGCCCTCTTTCTCGCCCTGTCAGCCTTTCTCCCACACTTACAGGTCGTCACGTGGCTTAGAGTGTCTGGGTCTTATTAGACTGGATTGCATGTGAGGGGGAGGTTGTTTGACTCTCACCAAACTTTGTTTCTATTTGCATAAATTAAAACTTTTTTTTACCAAATAAGTAATTGATCCTTTTTGATTTTAAGGCCATTGAACGTGTACATTTTGAACCAGCTAATTATATCAACGCATGCCTTATAAACTAGTTTAATTCTAGAACACACACACCAACCAGTCCTCCGGTCATCATTGTTGTTAGAGCCAATGGCTGCTGAGCTAGAGGTCTAGGGTTCGATTCCCGGCTGGTACCGGGGGATTTTTCTTGAAAAGGAATAATTCCCATGGTCACCAGGGTTTATTTGGTTAGGTTTAAGCTAGGTTAAGAGTTTCCACTGGTTCCACACCCTCATACTCACTATTACCAACAGTTAATCTCATCGGGACAGCGAAAGAAACTCCACGTAAAGGATGTAAGATCAATTTCACTAATAATAATAAATGTTTTGACCATACCAAGAATAAAATCTGGGACCATTTAACGGATCGTTTCACAACCAATGGGCCATTTTCAATATTTAGCGAGGTATTAAAAATAAATAAGAAAAATGGATTCCACGTAGTTGTTAAAATAATGTTACCTATAATTTAAAAGCTAAAAAAAGTAAACACTCATTATAAAGAAGTGTCATAACCACGGATCAATGTTTGAATGTTGTTTTGATTTGCATGACTCGAGCGTACGCATGGGCTCAAAACTGTCCTAGCATATATGAAGTAACGAACTAGAAAGGTTGCATGGCAGTGCTGACAATTCTAGACTAGTTGTCCAGGAAAGGGGCCATTGCAGGGTATAAAATACTTTATTTTTTGACATTGGGGCTGTCACAATTCCATCGATATCGCAGGCAGTTACGCTGCCCAACGCCGTACCATATCAGACTAGATTTTCAGGTCATCAGTAGCACTAGTACTTATAAAGCATCCGTCGAGCACAGGGCTCCGAGATCGTGTTCTGTCAGGGTGTCAGTGTCAGTCAATTCCATCGGTCTGTTTCCACGAGTTAAAGCCAGTTCCTCGACTAGCACGGGCGTCCAGTCTCTATATTTCTTTATCTTTCGTCTAGCATCACATTTTGTACTATTAAGCCAAAATCCATAAACTTACATGTTATTTTGAACCCACACAAAAAATTACCTTGCCTTCAACCTAACCCCTTCCGCAAGCTATCCTAGCAAATCAAGTCTCAAGTCCACGGGGGGGGGGGTTCGCGACAGAACATACCAAGAATCGAGGCTTTTAAAATAATAATTTATACCTTGGTAATATCTTTTTATTTTAAAGTTGGGGAAAATTTATTTCAACGTAATTTCATAGACGGTATAATATTAAACTAAAATGTGCGTTAGGGGTTTTAAAAAATCAGTTTCAAATTAATTTATAATCAAATTAAATGGGAAAATTAACTTTATTTACTGAAGTGAGCTCTCAACCGAGTATACACGCTACCAATATGAAGGGAGAGTTTTTAAAAAATGAGAAAAATCATTCAAGTATATCCGGATGGGATTCGAATCCTGACCTCCACGTCACCGGCTAAGATAATAAGACAAGACTGACGCCTTTTATCTGCATGTCCGCCTGTGTGGGCTAGACTGCTACTAAAATTCACAAAACGTCTATTTTTTTATAACCATTATTCCGCGATATTTCCGAACACTCTAGTGAATTTAAGTGAACGGCGTCAAAAAACTCTCAGGTTAAAGAAGTTCCCGAAGCCCCTCTCCTTCCTTTTCATGAAAGTTGCGAGGTCCACATTGAAAGCTCGAGCGAGACTCGAAGACGCCGGTCGCATTGAAAAGACGTCGTGGCCTGAATGGGCGTCCTATAATGATGTACGCCACCCAACACTTCTAAAGAACACCAGCTCTAGAGCGCCGCTGAAAAGAGTTTAGGCACAAGATCCTCTCTATGGACCTGAATTTAAAATACCTTCATTGTATGTAAGATGATACAATTAAAATGACAAGCATGGAATACTTATTCGCGTATTACAGAATAACTATTCGATACCCGCATTGCACGCGGACTAAATATTGGGGTCTTCTAGTCGTGGGATGGGGATCGAATCCCGGCCGGATGTACTTGGCGTGTTATTCCTTGAGGATTTTCCATTCACCCTCCTAGCGAATGATTGTACATTACATCTAGACTCTACTATCTTCATTCTTATTCCACTGCCAGAAATAAAATGCGTACAGTCAGAACACTGTGGGAAAACAAAATAAGAAACGGTTAAATATAATATTTAGAATCAGTTGTCCGATACCTTAGCTCACTCGTTAACACATTCATACTTAATTAAGGATCGGTTCTCTGTAAGTGGCCGACAATTTGACCATCGGTGACATCCTCTTTCCTAGCGATGGCTTGATGGCTAGGACACTGGCCGATGTGTCTCTTCTAGAGTCAAGGCTGAGTCTTCCTCTAAATGCATGGTTCAAAACAAACATTATGTGTATATATAATTCGATATTATAGTTTCTTATTTATTTGAGTAACATATCTGAGAATCTTTAATGATTTTTATGGAGTTTTCAAACTACTAAAAAACATTTAATGAACCATTTTAGTTTAATTTGTTTCTATTTCAATGCATTTTAAATGGAAAAATAAAAAGTCTGGATTTATTTATTTTATATGGAGAATTAATATAAATACATTTGATGAATAGTTTATTTTATTTTTAAATGTATTTTTAGATTCGGGCTAAGTTCAATGTTTACGACGATATTGAACTCCAAAGTAGACACTCTTAGTAGAAATACTTGGTTTTAAATAAGTACAACTACTTATTCTACAATTAATAGTTTTTTTTTGTATATATTAGATGCCGTTTGTGTGATCATTACTCTATTACTCATTTACAAGATAGTGTCATTTTGCGACAATTGGTCAACCTGCTATAGCATAAGCACCAACTGTAGGAGGCCCAAGTGTTTTGGACCCCCTCTCCCCGATAATTATCATTGGGGGTCTGGGCCCCCCTAAGAATTGAATGGTTGAGTTGTTATATAATTTTTCTGGCTTTACATACTTAATTTACATCTACTACAATTTGAAGCCATGATTTACGGAAGAAAACCTACTTAAAATATATTTCTTACAGGTGATATGAATAAAAGCATGTGATTCCTGGCAGGGTGGAGTACTATAGGTTGTTCACGGTAGGAAAGTGTTTAAAGGGTGGTCTTCTGGTCACTCCACAGGTTAGCTTACTACTTTTTAGATCCATTACTGTTTCCAGCCAATGGTCTGGATCAGTTTTTATTCAATCCATATATTTTCCACTACCGGTTTGTTATGTCTGTCGTAGCTTCATATGCCTTATAATTAATCTAACTTAAGACTAGGACATACACACCATCCAGTTCCCATCCGTTAATTCATTACTCTGAAAGAGAAAACCACATTTCAGCAATGATACAATGATACATTTTTCGGCCATGCTGAGAATCGAACCTGGGACCCTTTAATCAGTAGACAGACACGGTACCAACTGAGCTAAGATGTCGGATAGGTTAGGTTTCAACTTACTAGGATTATATTTTTCTACAATTTTATTCCAACACGTGAAGTAACAATAGCGTACGCAAGATTGCGAAGTAACGGGGCTAGAGGGGGGGAACCCCCAAACTGCCGGAGGCAGATTTTTTATTATTTTATACAAGGCTGTAGCAAGCCAATAATTTCAGGGGGGGTTTGGCGGGCATATCCCCCAATTGCTAGAAGCTAGGAAAAATTTTAAATGATAAACAATTCTAGACGCTATTTGAAGTGGTTTTTTTATGGTATCATAGCCCCCTAACTGCCAGAGGCTAGGACAAATTCTGAATATTAAACACCTCTAAAAACTCTTTAAAGTGTTTTTTTTATGGTAAATTAACATCCTAACTGCAGTAGGCTAGGAAAAATTATGGATATTAAACACCTCTAGAAACCATCTGAAGTGTTTTTAATGGTAATATATATAACCCCATAACTGGCGTAGGATAGAAAAAATTCTGAATACTAAACACTTCTAGAAGATATCTTAAGTGTTTTTATTTTAGTTCTACCCATTCCACCTCATTACGCCCTATCCCTATCTATATCCAGTTCTATCCAGTCCACCTCATTACACTCTATTTTAGCTCCATTCTAATTCTCTCCTCTTACCTAAGTCTGGGTCTTCCCAATGGTCTCTTCCCATTGTTTGCCATTTAGTATCCTGAACAAGGTTCTAGAATTTCCCATTCGCGCTTCATGTCATAACCACCTTAATTTACGATACTTTACTATCCTAACAATGCCGTGTGATGAGTTCACGGTATGTAGGCCCTAACTCATCGTTATGTAACATCTCCACTCTCCAGTAGTCTCATCCATTTATGTAAGAAATATCTTCCTAAACACCTTGTTTTCGAACACCCTAAATTGGTTTTCGTTCTGTTAAGTAAGAGACCACGTTTCACATCTATAGAGAACAACCGGTAAAATTGATTGGTATATTCTGAGTTTCACATTCCTTGATACCAGGCTAGATGTTAACAACCTGCAGATAGAATAATAGCATGTATTTCTCGACTGTAATATTTTCCTAATCTTCATCCTAATATCGTTATTGCTAGTTAAAATTGTTCCTAAATAGTTAAACTCATTAACCATGTCAAATGATTTGTTGTTTACAGTAATCTATAATTATCGTCTCTAATCTGTGTTCTCTGTGTGATCATATACTTTGTCTTTTCAGTGTTCACTTCTAAACCTATTTCCTGACAAGTCTATAGGAAATTAATACTTAGCCTATGAAATTTATAGTAAAAAACACGTATTTAATTTTTTCAGATCACATTAATCAAAACAATGTTTAAATTTTAACACATGTAAATCGAGCACTTCTACTACATTTTTTCTCCGTAGGATTAACGTTCATAGCGGTTCAACCTAATGGGTTTGTAACTAACTTAAATTATTAATATCATTATTTATTATAAAAAAATATTCTTTTTACTATTGTTATTATTAGACCCTATTTTTATTGTTTTTGTTATGGTTTTAATAATAATACATCGCTAACACAGTTTTTTTAAGGCTATAAACTTTTTTATCAATGTTAGCCATAGCTACATTTATTTATAATAAACTCTGTAACTAACTTAAAACAATTATTATTTTGAACGGATTTAGGTTGTTCACAGGAGTAGTCTGTATCTGAGTGTGTCTGTAAATGACACCTTGACGCGGGTTCTATTCTCATGTGTAAGTTAAGTTTTCAACTATATTTAGATTATTTATAATACATTACTGTTACTGTAAATACAGTTTTTGGAAATAGAGTGGGCTCTAATGCCAAATTAAAGTAAATGTGTAGCTATACTATTTAATTTCACGGTAGCACGTCTTCCTACTGGACTCTGTACTCTAGCTAGGTTCGTTTCCCACAATATCTGAAATAATTATCATAGTCAACTTATGTTTTTGTTCCCTGCATAATGATATATTGACGGCTGGGGAACTGGGTGTTGTAATAATGTTACTAGATTAAGTTTTGGTGAAAGTCATGTACTTGTTCAGAAAGTTCACATTTTATATATAGGGCATATATATAAATATATATATATTTAAAATTGATAAAAATAATCTTTCCTAGAGCTAGTAAATTTGTTCGTACACTCGAATTTATTTTTAGTTGTCTATGCTCTATAGAAAGAAGGGGGTTGGGTTTTCATAATTATATATTTATGTTTATGAGACTACGGGTATGGGTGATTTGTGTCCCATCTGCATGGGGGTATTGTGCATCTCGAACCAATGTATTTTTTCTAAACACTTTGATTTCACACACTCTTTTTATAGTATATATCATTGTTTATCTATCTTTATATCAGGGTGACACACTTTTACAAGTCCCTTATATTTCACACTACTCTTAGTATGAAACGTCCTTGTGATTAAAAATGTATCCTAGAAACACAAAATTAATATGAACTAAATCAATAGTATTTTTCTAGTCCATACTTATAGACTCAATTATTAACTTCCCATGTATTTCCGTGGCACTCCATTGATAACCTCTGGCTTATTCTTTAGAGAAGTGTTTCCCAAACTGTGGTACGTGTACCTCCAGGGATACAAGACGTATCACCAAGTCTTTTTACTTAGCAATACAGCAGATATGTAAAGTCTGTCGAGCGTAGGAATTGTTTTCTGAAAGGCCTTTTTCCCTACCAGAAAGCTTTTATATAGTAGGATTTTGGTAGGGAAAAAGACCTTTCAGAGAGTAATTCTTACCGTGAATGAAGTATATTTATGTTCTTTTTCATGAAAAGCTGGAAGGAGTGCGTTGGATAGCCCATGACCCCGGAATGGGTACAAAACTGACCAAATTCTGTGAAACACTGGTGTAGATTATTTTTTTCAGTTTTCACAAGCTAATGGATGATAGCGCACCGGATCGTACTCCAATTTTATTCGTGATTTGTTTGGCGCTAGTACTGAGATAATTCGACTCAATTGGGATTAAAACTAACCATCTAATTACATTTGGTTAGTCATAGCAATTTAGCATAATCTACACAACCTGAGGACCATTATATACCAATATTTCTGAGTTTTTTTCTCCACCCTTGTCCATTGTCGCTTTTTATATAATTCATTGAATGTTTCCTCACATCTGATAGTCTCTGGAAAACAGCTAGGGCTACAGATTAAAACGTTTTCCAAATTCCAGTAGATTAAGTTTATTAAAAAAAAGTTCTTGAAAAACACTCGTGAGAAAAAAAACCTATTTCTAATAATAATCATTAGTTTTACAACTCAATACTTGACTCATCAATTACAATATAATCTATGGCGTTAGGATTTGTACTACATAAGGAAACGGGTCCCCCTAATATGAGACCAATTATTCTCAGGCGTGTATTTTTTACATAGCCGGTATTAAAACACATAAAATATATACAATAACACGCAATATAATAAGTTTTAAGAAACAGAATTGTAAATTTTTTAATAGGAATATTTTTTATTTATTTCATAAAATCTTAATTTAGTCAAAATAATGAATACAAAAAATGGGCTTCTAATGTTAGACCCCTATTTATTCGCCTTTTTACGACACTGAGGACACACAAATTGTAGGTCAGTAGCACCGGTCAGTAGTAGTTCATGAACTAATCGATGGCACACCGTGCATTGTATCCATTGTTCTCCGTGTTTGTCTTCAGAAAATACGCACCGACAGAAGAAACACTCTGCATCATTTTCTTCTTCATCAGAGCTCTCCGACTGGATAAAGTCTGACTCAGAATCATGGCTCCTGGATTCCATCAATTTTTGTCTTGCCTTTTTCATTAGATATATTTTTCTTAGTAAATAAGTTTCGCGTTGAACTGGATTTGCGGCAAACTCCTGCATCTTAATTTTTTTAAACAGTGATTCTTTTAAAACTTTTCTCAAGGTTGGTTTTGTAAAGTGATGAGGTGATGGATGACACAAGCAATACTACTTCTTGGACATTGATTTGCTGTTGACATTGCTAGAATCGGATGAGTTCCAAGTGGTGATAGAGTAGCACTTTTAGGTCCTACAGTAGAACGGTGATCAGTTGGTTGGTCAGGGACACTTGAAGGCCCTGCCTCGAAGCTGTCATTAGTTGTTCGTTCGCTATAGCCATTTTGATTTGCAATAGCATCAGGATTAGTAGTTGTCACTTGATGACGGTGAATAGTGAAGTCATAATCTCGAAAGATTTCTGTATTTAATGGAAACAAACCAGTCTTTCGGAATGCATTTACTGATATTTTCATAGTTGCTGCTCGGTTGTAAGCAGCACAGTACAGCTTTGCAACCAGAAATGGTGTTATTACACGATTAGGGTTATTTATTAAAAAATAGTCTATTTCCTTAGAATAGTACGTTTAATATAGGCCTATATTAAAATATTTAACTGCAACAAAAAGTTAACATAACATTATGTTATAACTTAATATTAATTTACCAACAGGAGCTCCTAATATGAGACCCTCTCATATTAGGAGACGCTTGGGGTCTCATATTAGGAGATAATAAACATGTGAATAAGGTATGTTTTTTTAGGTTAGATCAGGCATAGGAGATACTTTAACAGACATGCATTGAATTCTTCTCTTGATTGTTAGTCACGATATAATCAAGTTAAAACTAATTTAACTCACCTTAGTAGAAAAATTATTCCGTGAAAATATCTCCTCAAAAACTGGATAATGGCAAAAGCAGATACGCGGGAAAGTATGGTGAGCATCAAGTTTCAAAAGTCGTTGCTAGAGCACAGCACCTCACAGGGTAGAAACACTGGGGTCTCATATTTGATACTTTTACATACATACATACATTCATATTAAAAAAAACTGCTTCTTACTACCCGTCCGGGCTGTATACATGTGTCTTAATTATGATATTGGGGTGGGGATGATGAAGGTAGAATTTCAGGAAATGTACCCACATTTGCAGGAGAGGAGATTAAGAAACCGTTGAAAAAGAAACCCCCTAAATACACCAAATCGGGATTTGAACTATATGAAAAAAATTGTAGGCTAAATTACCCATCCATACTACTCAAAGAATTACACAAATACCCGCTTCGATGGCTGCCTGGTCTAAGGTTTCACTCTCGCAATAGACTAGACTTCCGATGTCTGGAAGTTCAAGTTCGAGTCCCGGTTGGGTGTACTGAGGTGGGTTTTTCCAAAATGATTTTCCACTGTCCCTCCGCGCAAATGTGGGTACACTTCCTCTAAATACAACCTTCATCGTCCTTAACACATTATAATAATTAGTAGGCCTGTATAAGCATATAACCTAAACAGGTAAGGATAAAACAGATTACCCTAATTGGAGTGATAAGGAAGTGACTCCGTATGCCGGGATGTACCGGTAAGTCTACAATATCGACTGACTGTATTTTTACACAACACTATGATAACATTTTCTCTCTGTTCTTTAGTCTTAACATTTTTGAATCAGAGAGAAAGTATTGTAATCGTGAAGATTTTCGAGCCGTTATGGATTTACTCTAAACAAATTCTTTCCTCGCGCATCATGACCAGCTTATTTAAAAGTAACGTTATTTTATTATAATAATTAGATAGTCTATTTTAATTTAATCCATTATCCAATTGTTTGTATTAATGCTATTAAAATTTAATTTGTCTAAAATCTAAATACATACAGAACTACACACATTAGAATTACCTTTATCTTAATCGGGATGTGAAATTGAAGTTTATAATTCGTTTTTCAATAATTACTTGATTAGGTAATATGGTTCTCTATTAGTTGCTTTACGAGTTACCTTTGTTCTTCTTAAGTTACCTGATGAATCCTCTGGTTCTTCATTAACTGCTTGTGGATGCTTCTTGTTGGTAACATTTATTCGGTTAATAACTACATTTGAGTAGGCTATATTATTTTTCTACACATACTTTAAGAGTTTCTGTGTTTTTACCACCCGTTTTTACTTTCTCTCTATCTTACAGGTAGAGAAAGTATGGTGATCGTCAAAAAAATCGAACTCGAGATTTTGATGAATTTTGACGTTTCATGACTTCCTGAATCCGAAAAAGTGGTTTTTGAATTTCCGTCTGTCTGTCTGTCTGTCTGT
>CABFWO010005987.1:7503-40110 GCA_902155825.1 Timema genevievae
CCCCCCCCCGTACCCCCAGTTAACCCAAGCGAGATTCAAACTTCAATATCCCCATCCGCGGTAGTCTAGCTCAACACGAAACTAGCGCGTTAGCTAACTACGCCACCAAGGTGGGTCACGGTATTTAACTTTCTAAAATACGACCCCTAATTTTTTTCAAAGTTCAATGTGACCCTCAGGGTCAAATGAGTTTGACACGCCCACCTTAGACCATGTTGCCACCTAAGCGGGTCTACATAAGTTTCTTGGTTTCAATAGTTAGGTGGAATATGAATACAGGGAAGATTTCACATATTTATTTTAGGAAAATTTCATTGTGTAAATTTAATTTGCGAAATTTAACTACTACAGTAGTTGCTATATGAAGGCAGTTGATTAAAATTTGACTTTTCCAGTTTAGTTCACTTATATATTTTTTATGTGATTCCCAACTGATTATATCAGCACATAGCTTGTAAAATAAACCTAGAACAGTCAACATTCAGCCTCTTCCCCAGAGAATCTAATCCTTCATTGTGGAATGGTAAACACTAATTATAAATATTTCAGCAATGGTGGGATTCAAACCCGAGACCATTGGCTCAGTAGGCAGAGGCTCTACAAGGTGTGCGACTGCATGAACTTACGCAAACAAAAAGTTTCCTCTTATAAAATAGGTTCGTATCATTTCAAAAACCCATTTACTGAGTGTACATTATATTAATTATAAATAAAAAACAATGATTTACCTCATTAAGTACAGCAAGTATAGCAATCGACATGGTTGAAGCTATCATGGCTGCCACTGTTCTATGAACAAGCTGGAAAAACAAATTTATATTACTTTCATAATGAACAGACAGAAAATCTTCAACATGTGTGTGAGGTTAACAAAATATCCACAATTTTTCAATTTTTAAATGCATATATTTTATATATTCGTTTGAATTTCAATTGAAAATGTTTATAACTATCTTAAATATTTAAGTTAGAATTAGAGGCGTACCAAGTTTGTGTTTTAAATTCAGATTTCAGAAAAATATGTTTAAAATTGTTATGTAAAAATGACATCCAGTCATGGGGATTTAATATGCCAATTAAATACACACAGCTATCCTTGTTCACATATGCCCCAAGTCATCTACCATTCATTTTAAAACCAGCCTATAATTGATGAGTCATTATTCTAAGATAGGATTTATGATCGAGTAAAAGTGATGAATGGCCTTAGGTAAGCGATAATACTGGATAGCTCAGTGCGCTAAGTCGAGTTTGGTTTTCATAGTCAGGTGTAATTTTTAAATATAGATTTTAATACGAGTTAATGACATAATCTGTACTAACATTTAATTTCAAAATATTGATTACCGGATAAGCAAACTAGTTTTGACTGCAAAACTTAAATTAAAATTATAAATAATTTTAAATTCACTTTATATTTTGATACTTTGTATTATTAGTAAAATTGTAATTTAGTAATACCTAAATTCATGAAATGTTAAATAACTATATATATATATATTTTTTTTTTTTAAATTTATCGTTCTTTGAGTGTGAAGCAATAGTAAAATTATATCTGCAAAACATTTTTTGGTTTAACAAACTCATTGGATTATCATAAAATATCCAAAATTACTTTGATTTAAAAATAAACTGTTAAGTAATAAGTCTCTCTCAAAGTAAAATATTATTTACTTTTAGAAATTATTGTTTCTATGTTCATAAATTATCTATGAAAATTGCAGGTTTGAAAATATTTTTCCGAACTGTGATGTTTACATAAAACAATATTTAGGCTTACCTCAAAAATGATTAACACATACAGGCCAGCAAGCACAATAGCAGCCCAAATAGTCCCTTCGTTCTCATTTATTGGTGCCAGGTCATATTCCATGTCTACAGAGAAAGAACTCTTGAGGTTTGTTTTGAATTTAAATCGGAGAATAAGATTTTCATCAATCCTGCAACAGGAAATTTCAACAACGATGATTAAGTGTATATACTTCCCCAATTGATCGAATAAAATAATGTTATCGAGATGGATTTAATATTAAGAAAAGTGCCAAACAAAACGCATTCATATTTATAAGTGTTGTTCTGTCACTAACATCACATCTTCGCGTCTTACTATACGTTCGGGCTATATACCCATGTACTAATCACTCCAAAGTGTTAGGGATTATAAGGGTTGAATTTAGAGTGTGATCACATTTGCGTGGGGAATAAATAATTTAGGGAAAAAAATTCAGTACACCCGATCAGAATTGAACGCCGATCTTCCAGTCATCGGCAGTCTGATCTATTGTTAGAGTTACGCCTTATATCATATGGCCGCTGAAGCGGGTCTGAAATGATTACTTTACACATAAAATTCGTGATAAAAACCACCTCTCGTAAAATGAAAATATCACAATAAAATTTATTTAAGTAGACTTCATATCTAATACACATAATTATTTAATCTAAGTGCCACTCCCCTTGAGACCCGGTAATAAAGTATCACGGCCCTCTCTTGAGACCCGGTAATAAAGTATCGCGGCCCTCTCTTGAGACCCGATAATAAAGGATCGCGGCCCTCTCTTGAGACCCGATAATAAAGGATCGCGGCCCTCTCTTGAGACCCGGTAATAAAGGATCGCGGCCCTCTCTTGAGACCCGGTAATAAAGGATCGCGGCCCTCTCTTGAGACCCGGTAATAAAGGATCGCGGCCCTCTCTCGAGACCCGGTAATAAAGGATCGCGGCCCTCTCTCGAGACCCGGTAATAAAGGATCGCGGCCCTCTCTCGAGACCCGGTAATAAAGGATCGCGGCCCTCTTTTGAGACCCGGTAATAAAGTATCGCCACCCTATTTGAAATTTGGTGGTAGAAGATCACCGCACTCTTGACATTGTAATAAGAGATCGCTGCCTTCTTTTAGTCATTGTAATAGGGGCTACAACCTCTGTGGTCATGGGGTAAAGTGTTAACTCAGACTGGTTCGCGGGATAAAAACCGGCTGAGGTCAACGGATTTATAAAAAGTTATGAAAATCCGTATCACACCTTCCTTTGGAGGTGAAGTAAATCTACTGGTTCCATTTGGATTGTGGCATCTAAAAATATCTAGCTCGCTCATGGAAATTCCCTGTAGAAATCATTCGGAAACTACTTCCTGGCTTCCTTATTAAATATTATTTGTCCCAGATAGAGCGAGTAGGTATCAATAACCAGGAGTATGGCTTAGTGTGGGTCAAGTCCAAAATTTAAAAATTAACACATCAATACCAAACTTCGGGTTGTGGACTCTTATAATCAAGACATGTTGCTAACATTGTATGGAGGCTTTAATATATTATTAATAGAATTTATTTAATGGAATAGGTCCGGGTCCGTGTAGCTGGGAGCACCACAGACCACACCAATTTTTAGACCTATGCCAAAGTCTAGTACTAAATTTGTGCCACAAGAATATCTCACTCTCATAGTTTATCGTAAAAACCCCAACAAATAATGAGTGTCCAAATGTGTGCCTTTAGAGTGATAACTTCCCTGAACTATAGCCTCTTCCAATTGAAAAATCAACCCTATCCTGAGACACCTACAACCAATCCCTAACCCGACACCTATTCTCCTTCAAATCCATCTTCATAATATCCTTCCATCAATATCTTGGCCTGCCAATGGGTCTTGTTTCATAAGGCTTACCAATTAAAATTGTGTACACACACTGGCCCATAGGCTATGCACCAAATTAATGTTCTATCTCAGCCTGCATGCCTTAATTATCCTCGATATAATTGGGGATGCATACAAACCTTTAAGTACTTACAATGTAGTTTTCTCCAGTCTCATAACTCTTTGGCCCATATTTTTTTACTTAGTACTTTGTTCTCAATAAAATAAAATTGTCTTATCAGAGTGAGAAGCCATGATTCACATTTGTAATTAACAACGGGTATGGTTAGAGTTTAGTGTATTCTGTCTCAATATTAGACTCAGAGGAGAGACGAGTTAAGACATTAAAATCACTAGTATTGCCTGCAGAAATTATGGTTTTGGTCAACTCTCGAATTATTCATATCTTTTTGCAAAGTTCACTCGCATTTAAATCGTTCAAATATTTCATACATGATAACTATGAATCAATTCTTTTGAGATAGAGCATTTCGACACAATATAATCTAGGCATACTAGTTTTTGTCCATATTTACCTTTAAGTCTATTTATTTGCTTTTTTTAAATAAAATTTCAGTACTCCCTTTAATTATCGCCTCATTGTCACACAGAAATTCTGCATCGTTATTTTTTAGAAATCAACAATTTAATGTCAAACTCTTAGTTTTCTCTTTCAAGTATTTAACTGCATATACAAGTACAAAGTTAAATAGTAGATAAGTGATTGTTTAGTCTTATTTCTTTATATTTTGATATAAATTTCATTATTTTTTACTTAATTAAATATTTCTTATATTAATTCATTATTATTTTTTACTTAATTAAATATTTCTTATATTAATTCATTATTATTTTATATAATTATCACATATTTCTGTCTACCGCCCTTTTTCATTAATTTACTTTTTGTAAGGGTTGTACATTTTGCTCTCTTGTGCTTTTACACGGTTTTTCCTTAATCCGCAAAGTGGTTCTTTCAAAGATGGACGTGCTTCACCCCACGGCTCACAACTCTTGTCACTACCATTCAATATAACTTATTTTAATAACATTAACCCATCTTTCTCCGACATCATTATGTTTGTGTGTGAAGTGAACACCAAATAAAGACGTGTGGTTTTTCAAGGTCATCATAACCCCAGGTAGGCCTACTTGGGTTACTGCTTCACTGGATCTTCAGCATCAGGTAGGATCTCACCATGTTTACTTGCGCACACATTAAAATAATTAATTCTCTCTCAATCAAATTAAAAACGGGGATCGTATTTTTAGAGAGCATTGTGAATCTCGATTGTGTCATTTACTTTATTACCATAGGCAAGTTGATGCGATTTTCTTTAAAACAGATATAGCATAATCAATTTTTTGCCAGGATGTATTATACTAAAAATCTGATCAAGTGTTGACTTATTCCTTCTTAATTCACACTTGTGATCGTCAATTGCTTGATCTACATATGGATATAGTTAGAAGTGTATTTGGCAACAAAAAAACTTCATGTCAGTTGAAATCAATGAAATACCCTTGGAATTATTGATATCCGTTGTCTCAATTTTTTGAATTGGTACAATTTACTCTTTATGGCATATGAAGCCGTGACAGGCTTAGCAAGCCGGCAGTGTAAAATATATGGCTCGAATCAAACTTATCCAGGCCACAGGCTGGAAACATTAATGGGGGTAAAAATATACTTACTGTAGAAACTTTTTCCAGGTTGGCCTTAGAAGTTTGTGGAGTCTTGCTAGTAATGGCTTTCGGAATGATTTTTATTGATTGTGCCAGAATAGAAAGGATTTTAAATTCTTTAATTTCTCTAAGGCTACCTTAACTTCATTGATAGTAGATTCTGAGGCTTAATTTATGTGTGTTTAGTTAACAGCCTACCCAACATGCACATTTAGTAAATAGCTTAAATAAACTTTCTATCAATTTAAAATAAAAGTAGTCTTCAAATAAATTATCAATCATTCTCTCCTTTAAGTTCATTCGACAATATGAATTTGTTTGTGCAGTTTTAACACTTGAATAATTATAAGCTATACTTATTGATTCAATTTTAAATTATTTCAGCTAACATGTTATAAGGAATCTAACTTTCTATTTTAGGCTTTTTGCACACCAATGTTAAGGCAAAGTAATTAATGTATGGGGCCGACATTTGTATTAAGTGTAATAATATGAAATTTTCAATAAACATAAATACTAGTATAATTTTACTTACTGCATATCCTGAATATCTAGATAAAATTTATATTGGGCCTTTACTTGTGGTACAGAGTCCACTAGTTCTTCAGACACTAATGGAACTACCCATGTATTGCTAATGTTCTGAAAAAATAGATTCCTATTATCAATACACGATACAGAGTATAGAGCATGTGATCACATACACACTTAGTTTAATATCATGTCACTATTTAGAAATAACAGGATTTAAAAAATCATTAGTTTAAATTTATGTATCCCATTATGGCTTGGAAAATGTTCTCACTCTTTCTTAGAGCATATATTTTACATTCAAATAATAGTTCTGGAGTAAAAGTTTTAGCCACAAGTTAAATGCACAGTGATTTAACAAATTTATTTTTGTAAAATTTAAAATCTATTTAAATCTAAACAATGTATATTATGGGTAGTATAAAATATAAGCTTTTTCTCAACCTAAATACTTGACATTTTTCTGGATAGTTATTTTACAAAATAGCTCCAAAACTAATAAAAAAATGTTTGGATATTAAATACTTGTGAAATGGTTTTACAACTTATAAATGATGCTACAGTGGATACTATTTTATTTTCAGTAGTTCTAATTTATTAATAAGACAAGAGTAAAGCTTTTACTTACACGGATGATGCCAAATTCTGAATCTTTTAGCGCCGATGAATTGGCTAAAAACTTGTATCTGTCATGAACTTCGACAAGTTCCACCCAGGTAGTCATGTAATTCCGTGACAAGCTACCATACTTATGAGGCAGTATTGCACCATTGATCGACACACTGATAGAAGTTGTTGTCACAGTAGTAGGCAGCCAATAGCCTAATTAAATCACTAAGGAATAATATTGAAAAATAAACATTTGAAGGTGTACTATCAGTAGTTATTTGAGACAACTAGTTTACAAAATTAGTTTAAAATACAGTGATGTGTCAGAGTCAGTAAAAATGTAGAGAATCAGATTTCAAAATAAATAATTATAGTATTTTAACAATATATGATAAATAAAACATTTTAATCCTAAACTTTATTTTTTTATGACAAATGCTTGTAATTTTGATTACAAAGTTATTAAAATGTACATCCAAAATGTCGAAGACGCTTCCCATGAGTTTCTGTTTGAGAATTATACTGCAATTAATTTGCTTTAACTAATTAATTTAAATTTAGCCATTTCTGTCCAAAAATAATCATCATTACAACAGTAACCAGATAAATAACAATACTACAAAATTGATCAAAATAAATAAAACTATATGTTAAATAACTTTATTGTAAGTAAAATGAGATGTCACTCAAACTATAAACTTAAAATAATTCACCGCCTATCACTATCTTGAACTTTTTCCATACAGTCTACCCTAGCCCACCCTATCCCTATCTCTAGCTGGTTCTATCCAGTTCACCTCATTACACCCTATCCCTATCTCTAGCTGGTTCTATCCAGTTCACCTCATTACACCCTATCCCTATCTCTAGCTGGTTCTATCCAGTCCACCTCATTACACCCTATCCCTATATCTAGCTAGTTCTATCCAGTCCACCTCATTACACCCTATCTCGAGCTGGTTCTATCCAGTCCACCTCATTACACCCTATCTCAAGCTGGTTCTATCCAGTCCACCTCATTACACCCTTTCACTTTAAGGTTCTTTTTAATTTTATCCGGCCACTACTTCTAGATCTTCCCATTGTATAGTTCCATTAGGTTTTCACGTTAATACGGCTTTGGTTTCTTCCATTCGCACTGGATGTCCTGCCTACTGTAGCCCGCGAGATTTAATCATCTTAACAATGTCTGACAATAAGTACTTATAGCTTACTTATGTCATTTATAATTATGAAACCTCCTCCAATCTACATTCCATTTCAGATCAAATATTTTTTCAAGTACATTGTTTAAGATCACCCTAAATTTCTTCTCGTTGCGTTAGTGAAGAGACCATGCTCCAGAACCATAAATCACAACTTGTAATTATTTTATATCCCAAGATTTACATTTTTTGACAAGAGATTGTATTTTAACAAATTACCGACCGTTTTATTTTCCTAATTTAAACAGTAATTTTTTTCTCTCTGTGTATTAATATCTATTCAGGTTATACACATATGTACCGATTTCGCTATTGAGCTAAGGATATGTTCTATTTTAGATTAAGTGTACCCGCATTTGAGTGGAAAGAGTAGAAAATCTTTGAGGACAATCTTGCCTCAGTACACCTGACCGGGATTCGAACCCCGATATCCCTGTCATTGGCATTATAGTCTATTGCAAGAGTGACGCCTTAGACCATGTGGTCACCAAAGCAAGTTGTTCTAATATTGCTATTACCAGTTAAAATTGCTTCTAATTCTTTCAATCCGGGAAGATATATTCAAATGCAATTCGTGAAAGATTTCTAGGGAGTTCAAAGCGTATCAGCATCGTCAACACATGGTTTAAGGTACCACCCTCGTCTAGTCTACTGTAACATGGTCTGGGTTAGAATTCTAGCAGTTATTTTTCCTAAATGTATTTCCACTCTCCAAACAAGTGCAGGTACATTTTATATAAATTATACCATCCTCTTCCATACTCCATTAATGTAAATAATTAGACAGCCTAAATGAGTCTTGGTCCAAAATATATATGGCAATTGGATTAATTTTTTCTCTAATAAACTTATTAATTTCGAACTATTATTTTCATTAATGAGGCATTTTAAATCTCGTTCAGCTTTGAAACCACAGCTTAAACACAACCAAATAGTAAGTTAAGAAGGATACATCTTGTAGAATTCTCAGGTATGGTCACCTGATGTTCATTATTTGTCCTCTCACCGTTCATCATCAAAAACACCTATTAGGAATTAAATAAAATCAATTTCAAAACATTTTCAACAAAACAAAGTTGTGCAGATCATTATTGTTAGAGGTTTAACAAGTAGTTTGAAAAGTGTATTTTTCTATTTAATTAATGCACTAAGGTAAAACGTGTGTCACCTTAATCTAAGTAAATATATAAATCTTAAATTTAACAGTGGTCATAGGTTTGAAAAAAGGCGTTTATATTTCGAGTATTCTATTAGATTTTGATGAAACATGACTTTTTAAAAGCTTATTCAAGAACTTAAATATACATTTTACAGTAAATTTTCAAATGTATGTTCAATATTTCATTACAAGCCTTTTAAAAATATCTTTAAGGCTAGGATCACGATCAAACTTTAACTTAACGTAACGCTCACTTATAATTCACTTATCATAAAGAAACCAGTGGGCTATCACGATTCACGTAAATTAACGTAACAGCTTGAGCCAAATATCAGCATACGAGAGCATAGATTTTGATCTGCACTATATGTTAACAGTATTATCTGTGACTATATGTATTGTTTACTTTTGATTTATTTAATTGAATTGCAATAAAATATTTATCATTTAAATTATTTGTATCGAAGTTAGTTTTTTTTGTACTTTCTACTTTTCCTATTTTAATGTTATGTTATAGGCTACTCGTCTTCAATCATAATTTAAAAGTAAAATCTAGCTTGCATAAACTATAAACAAATGAAGTAATAATACTTGCGAAACAGATGAAGTACTCAATAGTAGTGCTAACGTGGTTGGCTGGCTAGATCATATGATACCCTTCACTTATAGTTCACGTAACGTGAAAGATCTCCCAAGACAACTCTTATTATAAATTAACGTTAAGTGAACCAGTGGCGCAGGAACTAGGGGGTATGGGGGTAGATTTTACCCCCCCAAAAATATTGAGGGGGTAAAAAGTATAATTTTTACCCCCCAAAAAATAATATAGTAAAACATTTAAATAATGTAAACATCTTATTTAGGCAAGATACAATGTTCACAATATGTTAACATAATAAAAATAAAATGTGCTTGGAGCATACACTGAAGAGATTTTGAAAACTCTGATAGTGATACCAGCTACATCAGCTACTGTGGAAAGAAGTTTTTCAATGCTTGGATGCATTAAAAACTATCCTCGCTCACGATGAGGCAATGCAGATTTAATCACCTGAGAGGCTCAACATAATTGAAATTGCAAAATTGGTTAGTGGTTTTATAGCTAGTAACAAATATAGGGCAAAGGTCTATGGAAATCTACTTTAATTTTCAGTGTTTCATAATTTTTAGTTGAGCTGCATCAGATAACATTTTTCTTAGTATTATGTTTCATGTGTATTAATTCTAATCTTTGAAATAACTAAAATAAATGAGAAAAATGCACAGTGGGACTATTAAATGAGGTATCCCTCGCTATACGTGATATCACTTTACGCGTTTTCGCTATAACACGATTCAAAGAAATTCAAAAACAGTCCAGGGTCAGCTGGAATTTCGCAGTCATCCTGTGCGGTGGTGGTGTAACCTTGTGGACACACATTCCAGTGAAAGCATTGATTTTTAATGTACAGTTTGGTGTTAGGGGGGTGGTATTGACAACATTGGATATGCATGGGCAGAAGTTAAACAGTCCTGTATGATAGGAGTTGGAAAAATGTTTGGCCTGAAGTTTCTGATTCTCATGATTTTCCAATTCATGACATGACATCGTTGACATAACAAGATGTTGGATTCGAGGAAATAGATCAGTTAAATGTGGATCAATTGTTCCAACCCCACTCAACAGAACTCACTAATGAAGATCTTCTAGAAATGGAGAATGGCATAAAATAATGAAGAGGAAGAGCCTTATGTTGTTTAGCCTATTAAACAATTTTCAACAAAACAATTTGCTGATTTATTTAAGCACATTAACAGCGCAATTAGAATCATTGAAGAGAATGACCCTAACATGAATAGAAGCACCAAAGTTGCCAGAGAGATCCAGAATTCTTTGGCTTGCTACAAATAACTCTAAAGAGAGAGGGAAAATGCTGTCCATCAGTTGAGTCTTACCATTTCATCAAAGAAATTGAAAATCTTCAGTCTAAAGACCCAGAGCCTTCACAACAGCAGAAGCTTACCATTCCAGGGCCTTCAAGAGAGAAGGAGCGTATCGTCCAAGGGTCTTTCGAAGAACTAAAGGCTGCCATCCAAGGGTCTTCACGAGAGCAAGAGCTTACCATCCCAGGGCCTTTATGCCAGCAAGAGCTTACCGTCCCAGGATCTTCAAGAAAGCAGGAGCGTACCGTCCAAGGGCCTTCAAGAGAGCAAGAGCTTACCGACCAAGGGTATTCCGAATAGTTAAAGCCTACCATCCAAGGACCTTCAAGCAAGCAAAATCCTACCATCCCAGGGCCTTCAAGAGAACAAGAGTCTACCGTCCCAGGGCCGTCATGAGAACAAAAGTCAACCATCCCAGAACCTTCAAGAGAGCAAGAGCTTACCATCCAAGGGTCTTCCGAAGAGATAAAAACCTACCATCCAAGGGCCTTTAAGAAAGCAAGAGCCTAACATCCTAGGGCCTTCATACCAATTATTTCCTTTGAAGTAATCCCTATATCACTCATGTTAAAATCAATTCACTTGCATTTTCGTGCTACGCGATTATTTATCAGAACCAATCACTCGCATAGTGTGAGGGACAACTGTATTATATTTTCCTGTTCTTTTTTTAATCTAAAAAATGTTATCCCCTATAAGAGCACATGGTTATTTTAACCCCCCCCACCCCCCCAAATAGAAATGTTCCTGCGCCACTGCTCACATCAAACCACCATTGACCCCCACGCAAGACAAACTGTGCTGACCCAAGTTACACTAACACTAGACTCGCCGATCCACTCCCGGACACACTAGCCCACTCTTGAACACGCTGGTCCACTCGCTTGGCTAGCCTCAACTCGGACTGAAGGTTCCTCGCTGACTGCCAACCGTGTATATATAGGGGTCACAGCTAAGAGTCTGGAATCTTCCATTTCTAGGCTACTCTACTGGATTCGGAGAAAACTAACCCAGACTCTTTTAGACGTGTCCTTTCCTTTCAATTAAACACCTGTTTCCTTTAAACACCCTATCTGTGAGGCTTGCTACCTGCTAGGCAAGGAAGGAAAAAGATAACAGAAAGGGCAAACAAATGACAAGCGCGCCGGTACTGCATTCTGACATTAATCTCGTTACTTTTTTTTATATAATTCACATATTTTTCATCTATCTACGTTTTATAATTGAATTATTTTTGCTAAGGTGGTACATGTACTAAGTTATATTATTGCGT
Organism: Timema genevievae; assembly: GCA_902155825.1. Taxonomy (NCBI): domain Eukaryota; kingdom Metazoa; phylum Arthropoda; class Insecta; order Phasmatodea; family Timematidae; genus Timema; species Timema genevievae. The sequence continues at coordinate 19,524 of CABFWO010005987.1, forward strand.
GATCTATTGACCAGTTCGCGAAGGATTTGGTTCTATAATAGACGTTTGTAAACACTGCAGTTTAACTTCTCGATTTTTCTCGTTTCTGCGCGCCATGCAACCTCTCTCCCAATTGTTTCAATAAACCCCACTCTAATAGCATTTATTGATAATAAGTGCGTGTGATAATTCATCAGGCTCATCATCCCGCGACGGCCCTAGTTAGACCTACTGGGACAACTTCGTCGCCAGGTTCATTAGTTACAGGTAAAAAAAAAAGTCACGTAGGTCTTAATCACTCGTAAGATTGAATATTTCTCAAAACCTGAACCCCCAAAACAATGGGTGTAAACTGTTAATACATATTTGTTGAAGTAGGAATGTCGATACGTATCTGTTGAAGTAGTCATTTGGTGTTTATACATTTTGTTATTTAATGGATTTCAAAAGATATATATTTTTTTAAGGCAATTTCTCGTCATTGAGATTACGATAAAAAAGCTGAGCCGATTTTGATGAACCATTATTTTAAAGGTTCGGGGTCCAGGATGTCGCCAAAAATATAGGCTTACAAAAAAATAATCCCATTTTTATAGTGAATTTCTAACTTTATTTTTGTTGTGTGCCAAGTGGCTCATCTGTACACATTATTTGTTTACATCACCATGGAAACCATTATGTGTATGTTTGTACCTATAATATAGGTCAAATTTAAAGCTTACTCTTTATTTTAAAAAAAAGGTTTCAACATGTTTTAGCATTTTATTTGGCCTCCCCCTTTTTTTTCTAATAATAATTATTTTAAAATAATTAAGTTTTTTTACTTAGAGATGGTGACAATATTGAATTCTCTAAAACGTGGTCTCCTCAGTACTTTCAATTTTCAATGTGGCCCTTTTGACCATCAAGCAAGTTTGACACACATGGTCTAAAGCGTCATTCTTGCCATAAACTGGACTGCTGATGACGAAGTGATTAGGGTTCAGATCTTGGTTGATTGTACTGAGGGTGATTTTCCCACTCTCCCTCCACACAAATGCGTGAACAACTTCAATAAATTATTATCTGATTTATCCCGAACACAATATGGTAATTAATTCATATGCTTACAGCCCAAAATGGTAGTAAAAAAAAAAAATGGAGAGGAAGGTAATCATTTATAAATAGCCCTCTTCATTACACTTGACCGGGATTCATGCCCTGACCTTCCTATCACCAATAAATCAAACCAGATGATGACCTAAACCACGTAACCACCGATGCAGTTTTTTAAATGTCAAAAACAAATAGTTATATCTGAGTACTATCTATAATCATTTGATAAGTCCATTTTCAGTAATTGAAACTACGAGAAAGTGGCTTAACCGATTTTGACAAAAGAACACTCATATTAAAGGTTAAAGGTCCAAGAGATCAACAAAAATAGTAGCCTGAAACTAAAACCCCATTTTCCTAGAGAATTGTCCATCTTTTCCTTCTGTGTGGGCAGCGGCTCATCAATCACTCATTCTTGGTTTGCATCAGCATGGAAACCATGATTTGTGTATGATTATAATATAACGGTAAATTAATATTTTTATTTTTTTTAGCACCGCGTCTTACTACCCATTCGGGTTATACGCTTAAGTACTAATTACACTAATGGATTAGGAATTAAGAAGGTTGAATTTAGAGGAAGTGAACCCGCATTTGCGTGGAGGGAGAGTGGAAAACCATTTATGAAAAACCACCCCAGTTCACCCAACCGAGATTCGAACCTCGATCTCCCCGTCCTCGGTGGTCTGGCTCAACACGACTGGCGCGTTAGCTAACTACGCCACCGAGGTGGGTAACGGTAAATAAAACATTTCTCTTTGATTTAAAATAATAACAGCTCAATAATTCTTATTGTGGCGTGAAGCGGGGAAATATACGTTTAGATTGAAACTAAACACCGAAAGCTAATGTAAAGTTTATGTAAACTTTTAACTAGAAAGTCGAGTGAGGTTTTATTTATTATATAGAACTTTTCCCCCAAAAAAAGTTTAGAAAAAATAGTTCAATAATCTGCATTCATCGCTGCAACGTTCAACTATTTTAGTTTTATACGTATTCTAAAGTTACAGATAGAGTGGCACTCTCAAACGAACTTATTGAAACGAAACACATCCTCTTGTTCTTCGCTGGTTTGGGGCCGAACCCTCGCTTCAGGAGAGTGGGAACAGGAACATGAAGCAAATAAACACTTCCAGTTGGCACGAATCGTCAAGTTTTATTGTTCTCTTAACGGCGTAGCACTTATGTGTTCGTTCTCGTGAGAAATGTCGCTATTCTAGTGGTTGTTGGCCTACTTGGTTGAATGTCAGCTTAACATACGACTCGCCTGCTCTGTAAGTAGAGCTGAACACCTCGCCGAAAGCTTTATCTTCGTACTATATATATATATATAATATATATATATAAGCACTGTGTCTTATTACCCGTTAGGGTTATACGCCTATGTACTAATTACACCAATGTGTTAGTGATATTAAGGTTTCATTTAGAGGAAATGCACCCCCATTTGCGTTGAGGGAGAATGGAAAACCATTTAGGGAAAAACACCCATAGTGACCCCGATCAGGGTTTGAACCCCGATCTACCCATCATCAGCAGCCTAGTCAACTGCGAGAGTAGCGCCTTAGACTGTGTGGTCACTGAAGCAGGTTACATTGATAGTTCTAGTACACTTTTATAATAATAGGTAAAAGTATTTATGAAGTACTTTTTTAATCAAAATATGTTATAGTTTCAGAGAAAAGTGTACCTACATTAGTATGTAGATTACAGGGAAACTTTTCACGACCAGGTACCATTATTGACATCGCTCTAACCAGTAAGAATCCAGATAAAACAACGTGAGCTTCTCCGCGGTGTTACTGCTTCAAAAGTGCTATTAGTCCGCGCCGGTGGGCATGCGGTTTAAACGTCAAGCTCATTCAGTCTGGTTTTTCATTCAAGGGGAGGATGGGGATTGAATCCTGACTGGATGTAGAAGCTTGCTTTTACCAACCCAATCTCCTTACACAAAAAATGCGGAGACATTTCCTCTTAAATTCTACCTTCATCCTTAACACATTAACGTAACTATTATACGTGTACAACTCGAATGGGTAGTAATTAATGGTGAAAAGTAAATAGTATTAAAAAATACAATATTATTATATATTTTTACTCATCGCGTCTTACTGCCCGTTTGAGCTATCCACGTATTTACACTTTCAAATTAGTTTAAATGAATAAGAAAGTATTCATAAGATAGGTACCCACACTTGCTTGGAGGTAAATTTGAAAACCATTTAGAATAAAACCACCCTGAGTACACTCTGCCAGAGTTTGAACTCTGATCTTCCAACCACTGTCAGTCTTAGTCTATTGTGAAAGGGACACCTTAGAGTTAGACCACCCTCAGTACACTCTGCTGGAGTTTGAACTCTGATCTTCCAACCACTGTCACTCTTAGTCTATTGTGAAAGTGACACCTTAGAGTTAGACCATGTGACCACTGGAGCAGGTTAAATATTATTCAAATACCTTCAGATATTGAGGAAAGCGTTTTATTATACATATTATTAGAACATTTAGAACCAAAATTATTATAAATGGGATTTCGAAGATCATTTTTGTTCAAAAACAAGTAGTAATAAAATAAATTGATAAAAATCACAACTAAAATTAGAATATACACAGTAAGCAGAATAATATTTTCTTGATCTAAACCATATATATAATATTAATTAATTATTAATAAAACTATCAATATATATTAATATTGTAATTAATAATTAATGTTAGAAACTATATAGATATTTAATTAATATTATAAATTATCTATATAATTAATGTTATAAATTATATATGTAATTAATATTAGAGATTATATATACATACAATTATACTAACAATATAGTAAAATATTATCAATGTTGACCAAAGAAAATATATACATAGATATTTTTACATCCATTACTGTTTCCAGCATATTTTTTATTCAACCATATATTTCCCACTAACGGTTGCTAGGTCTTTCGTAGCTTCATATGTCTTAAAATATTACTTAAGACTAAGACAGACACAACATCCAGTCCCCAGACGTTAGTTCATCACTGTGAAAGGGTAAAAACACATTTCACCAACTATAAATGTTTAGCCATTCCAGTAATCAAACGCAGGACGCTTAGCTCAGAAGACAAACACGTTACCGACTGAGCTAAGGTGTCAGATATAATTATATATATTATAATTCTGGTAGAAAGGATATTTAGAAATGTGTTTCTTTGGTAACATTGATAATATTTTACTATTTTATTGGTGTTATTTATCAAATGTGACAGCTTCAGATAAAATGGCTTGACGTGTGAATACGTGACAGTAGATCTAATATCATTTCTATCTGTCAGTTAAGGAAGGTCCTTCCTTCAAACATTGGGCTGTACATATGTACTGTATATACTGTTGTTTTTATAGTCGCTTCTTTTTACCCATATGGGCAATCCGTATATTATACCAGTAGAGTAGGAAAGAGGAAGGTAGAATCTAGAGGATATGTAACCGTATTTTAACGGAGGGAGAGAGGAAAACCTTTTAGTAAAAATAACCCTTGCTACACTAACCTGGGATTTAAACCCTGAAATCACATAATATATTATATACTCCATTCACGGTAGGAATTACTCTCTGAAAGGTCTTTTTTTTCTACCAATATCCTACTATATAATAGATTTCTGGTAAGGAAAAGGGCCTTTCAGAAAACAATTCCTACGCTGATCAGACTTTACGTGCTTGATCATTAATAACGTTTCTACCAGTGTACGTTATTTAGTAGTTAAAATAGATTAAAAATATTTTCAAATTTAAATATGAATGTTTGAATGTCATGTATTTTTTAGGCACGTCTTATGAATGGTCAAAGTTAATAACCTTTGTGTAGAACGCGGTAATATATGTATAGTTTTAAATTGAGTGGCTACATATTTTTTAATTTCGTTAAAATTGTTGATTTCCAACTCAAATTTACAAACGCTCTAGAACACACAACCAGTAGAATGAGTTTAACTTTAGTTTGTAAGTTTATTGCTGGTATGAATCTTAGCTCATAAATAATATTTTTAATCTTAAAATATGGATACATATCCTTTATAAAATACAATTTAAAACATAATAATAATAATACTTAGCACCGTGTCTTACTACCCATTCGGGCTATACGCTTAAGTACTAATTACGCTAATGAGTTAGGAAATGGGAAGGTTGAATTTAGAGGAAGTGAACCTGCATTTTCGTGGAAGGAGAGTGGAAAACCATTTAGGGAAAACCACCCCAGTTTACCAGACCAAGATTAGAACCTCGATCTCCCCGTCCTCGGCAGTCTAGCTTAGCACGAAACTAGCGCGTTATTTAACTACGTTACCGAGGCGGGTAATTTAAAACACAGTGAGTCAAAATCTGCATAGGTGGGCAATGGACTAAATGTTAGACTCATTTAGTCTGATTTGCTGAAAATGGGGAGCTTGTGGCCCTAATCCTAGATGGGTGTATTGGGAAAGTTTATTCTTAAATGATTTCCCATTCTTCTTCTTCACAAATGATGATACATTTTCTATCAAATGTTACCTTACCTACCGCGTTAGTTTTTATTAAAATGCGTATAGCCTGGATTGGTAGTGAGACGTGATTTAAAAAATGTTAAATGTCTAATTTTAGATCTAGTGTTTGTAATTCATGCCTAAGATATGTTTTGACTAACCGTGCCCAGAGGATATTGTCAGGGAGACATTGAAGGAACCTTGACACTTCAAATAGTTTCTAAATTTCCTTTCATATATCTGCACGTCAAGCCGCGTGATCTGCAGCTGTTTCTTTTGACAGATTTAATAAAAGTGACCTTTGGTCAATGTTGACAGCTCAACATTTGTTTTGTTTATCTTCTGAAACATGTATTACTAAACTTTAGGAGGTTCTCTGACACATTTCATATCAAAGCAGACTTCCAACAAAGTCACCTTTGATTAAACATTTTGTTTCTCGGTTAAATAATACAAGTACTCTTTACAATATACAACTTGTGCTCTATAACGCACGTTTTTAACGGACCTGTATTTCTATTTGACCAGGTATTTGATTTATTTAGCCCTTTAATATTTTAGGACCCACTTCGTTGGCCACATGGTCTAAGGTGCTACTCGAAACAGACTAGACTGCCAAGGACGTGGAGATTGGGGTTCGAACTCGGTCGGGTGTACAGTACATGAGGTGGTATTTCCTAAACGGTTTTTCACTCTCCCTCCACGCAAATTCGGTTACACTTCCTCTAAACTCAAACTTTATAATCCCTAACGCGATGCCCAAAACAAATTTGAAAACCCATTTCAGTGGTCAAATGGGGTCTAGGTGGGAGTGTAGGGAAAGCGAGCTAAGGCCAGTGGTTTTGATCTTTTTATAGTAAAACTTTTTTTTTTTGCCAAAGTAAAGCGAATATTGATCCAGTTGAAACGTAGAATTTATTTTTCTTTCCATGGTGACATCAAAAGTTGTTGAATATCTATCATGAGTATAGCGGCATTAGATGAGAATTTTTTTTAAATGAAGAGAAAAAGTGGTCATGAAATTCCAGGACACCCTCAACAGGTATTCAAACATCTGTTGATATCACCATGTGAAGAAAATTAAATTCTCCGTGTTCATACTGGAATATTATTTAATTTATTTTGACCAAAAAAGGTTTTGATATAAAAACTGTCAAAACACTCCCCTTAACTCGTGTTCCCTACATCCTGTTATGAAATAGGCCTAGATCTTCATTTCACAATAATTCAAATCAAAAGTTCCAAGCCTCAATATATTTCAAATTAATTAATAGTTTCAGAACATAAAACTAAATGTATCCAGATGTGTTAGGAAATCTCCTCACACACTTAGATGATCTTTTTTTTTTACGAATCTTTGACGTCAGCTTATATTTTCACATTGTTTAAAGCATCCCCCACACCCCTATCGCAAAAATTTGTGAAATATGACCACTTCGAAAACACTTTCTTTCTCTCCCTCCCATCTAGAACATTATGGAACCTACAGAAAGATAGAAGCTACTAGAATAATTTCTTGCTAAATATAAACTAAAAAAGAAGGCTCCTTTCTTCAGTCGTTCTCTTACAAAGGAAAGTTCCGTGTCTCATTAATCTAAAATTTTCTCTCGTCAAACAACCTTACTGCAGAGCGGTCCACGAAAGTTTAATCTCTGATTTTCATTCCTGTTCATAGCCTTACAAAGGAACGGTCCACAAAGGTGTAATCTCTAATTTTAATTCTGTTCACAGCCTTACTACAGAACTGTCTGCGCTAAATCAATTACAATTTTCAAATTCAGTACATGACGCTTTAAGCTGCCATATCGTGTGTGCAAATAAAATTATTCAAGATAAATTAATAAAAACAAGTTTTTACAAAATAACAAATTTTTCACCTATAATTAGCATTAAAACTGGACTCCAACCCAAGACTCCACAACAAGAAAGTATCCTTATAACTTGGTTTAGACAACGAGGAACTTCCAAAGAAGGACTCCTTGAAGAGCACGAAACTTTAACTCCAAAATCCCCACCTTAAGAGAATCACTTTTGCAATAGACTGATGACAGGGAGATTGGTATTCGAATCTTGGTTGGATGTACCAAGGTTTGGTTTTTCTAAATAGTTTTACACTTTCCCTCTAAGAAAATGTGGGTACACTTCCTTTTTATTCTTCCTTACCCCCAGCACATTAGCGTAACTAGTTTATCTGTCAACAACCTAAATGGTTAGTGAGATTCGGTGACAATTTCTATTATCTGCCAATAACAGTAGGCTATGACCAGCTTCGGTGGTCGCATGGTGTAAGGCACAATAGATTAGACTGCTGGAAATGAGTAAATCGAGGTTCAATACCGGTAGGATGTACTGAGAGTGGTTTTCCCTAAATGGTTTTCCACTCTCCCCATACGTAAATGTGGGTGTACTTCCTTTAAATTAAACCTTACTAATCCCGAACCCATTAAAGTAATACATAGGCGTATAATCCGAATTCATAGTAAAATGCCGCGCTAAAATAATAACAGTAGGTTATGGTTTTGTTGGTTATGTGATCATTTATTTGAATTGGAAAATGTATTCGTTTTGAAATCCTCGTATTAGGCCTACCACCAGTTCGGTTCATCCGAAAACGTGTACTAATCTGGTAGTGAATTTAAAGGAAATGTACCAATATTTGCTTAAAGAGAGTGTTGACAATCATTCAGGAACAACACTCTAACTATACGTTGCTGGCATTCGAATCCCGACCTCCTCGTTTGAGGCAATACAGTTTGTTGCGATGGTGACGCCTTAGACCATTGGTTCCCGAGGTAATGCCAAGGGCCACGACGAGCCATCATCCCACCTGTCTCTTTATGGTGCGGCAGAAGGGAGGGCGAGTAGTCTTACAGTTTTTGTAGAGTTGACATTTTTGGCCAAAATAAATCAAATATTTCTTCAGTAGCAACATAGAGTTTAGTTTTATGAACATGCTAATATCCACATATCTTGAATATCTGTCAAAGGTGTCCTGGAATGGTATTAGGAATGGTATTATGGTAGAGGCGCCTCTGTTTACATATAGAGGGTAATTAAGATATATATATACACATTTTACTTACCCCCTAAAATGTCGTCGTGTACCCCAGGTTGCCTTAAACCATTCGACGAACGAAGCGGTCCGTAGACTAATTATAATACGTGTACCACGGACGGGTGGTAAGACGCGTTGTAGATAAGAGTATAGCTATGAGGATATCTCAAATGGAGCACGGTAAATAAAATAAAGCTGTCATGTGTGAGAACCTTAACCTCCTCTCAGTGGCCAGTTGGGGAAGTCATACTTGTTAGTTTCTCTGTCGTGTTTGTTTGTCTGTCTGACATCTTGATGATCCTAAGTGGAGCAGTGTACCACTTCCTAGACATACTCCATTCGACCAAGCACACACGAGAAACTGTTCCTTATTACCTCTCTCGCTCTCTCTCTCTCTCGACATAGAGTTCACTTCCTTATTTTGGTAAACAGTTCGCAGAGAACTCATTATGACATGGCACCTTTTCTTTTTTAGATGTAGTGTTTTTCAAACCTTTTGGCCTGCTGAGCCTTTTACTCCCCTAAAATTATTGTGGAGTGCTAGAATTTAAAACTTTTAGTAATTGTATTCATAAAAATGTACTGGTTCATTTAATTTTTGGTCATTAACAGCGTGCATCACTTGTCAATCAACTCTGTGATACAGTCTGCTCGAACTAGTAAATTTACACGAACATTATTATACGTGGATCATTTTTGATTAAACATTAATGGAGATAAAGAGATAGTAGATGTTCCTAATAGTGAACATTGTTGAAATATTAAATGACATTTGGATAAAAACTGCATCGAAAAGGTCATTTTTGACCATTTTATAATGGTTTCACAGATAACCACTGTGCAAAAATCTTCATTCTGGCAAAATAGGGGCAAACCGTCTTTATTAACAAGAAACTTTGTCGCTATGTCCCTCACCGTCACCGCGGAAAATTTCGAGTACTCATTCAAATACGAACGCACTGCACACTTTTCTGAAATGTCGTAGGCGTTTTCTTTTCGCTTTTTCTCTCATACCTCGTGCGATTTAGGAGCTGAGCTGGGCCTGCTATGATTAACGCTCTTAATAATTTGATAAACCATTATAATCATTTCATTTTCAACGTCACGTAGTTTTATCTTTTTCTAAAACAGTTTTTTAAAGTGATCGTCGTGGCATTGTTGAACATTTTTGCAAATGCTTTTAATATCTGGCTTAATAGAAGGCAGCTGGATTTGCATGTCCGTTTTTGCGTTTAATATGTACGTCACCCGTTTCGATGGCCACACGGTCTAAAAGATGTAACTCTTGCAGTAGACTGGACTGCCAATGACGAAGAGATCGTGGTTCGAATTTCTGTCGGGTGTATTGAGTTTTTCCAAAATGGCTTTCTTCTCTCCATCAACGCAAATGCGGGTGCACTTCATCTAATTATAACCTTCCTGATCCCTCAAACCGTTAGTGTAATTAGTGTATAAGCGTATAACCCGTACGAGTATTAAGACAGGGTGCTATATTTAAATGTTAATATTTTGTTTTGGTCTGAGTATAGATAAATCTATCCCCAAAAATATTCCCTCCGGGAGCACCTGAAGGTGTTTCGGGGTGTCTCTGCGCTCTGAGGAGCACATTTTGAGAAATTCTGGTATATGTTACACGTTCTAAACGCTGCACTATTATTAACAAACGACTCACAAACTAGAGTCGGTGTGCTTGATGAAGAACCAATCCCACAGTTCAAAAAGTAATCTATTTTTATTCCATTCCTCACATTTATACAAATAAGGCAATTATGTCTAATGTATAGAATCTAGAGGAAGTGCAACTACTTTTAAAGCAGGGAGGGTGAAAAAAGTTTAGAATAAACTTCACTCAGTACACTCGGATGGAATTCGAACCCCCGACCTCCTTGCCACCTGCAAACAAGTAGAGTCTGATTTTTTTATTAGTTTAACCACTGGTTCAGTTTTGTAAGTTATTGATTTAGGTTTTTCCGAAATCCTGACTCAGACGATATTATCTCAGGTTCGATTCCTGACATGGCTGAAAAATAAATCAATGGTATAGTTAGAGTTTCCCCTTTCACAATGATAAATTGACATCCGGGGAACTGGGTTCGGTGCCAAATCTAGAATTATTTCAGTTTGTAAGTCAGTTACTGACTTAAATGGTCTGTTTATAGATGCACATTACAGTCATCTAATGATAACAAGCTAAGTCTACTTCCATATATTTAATAGGGATGTGTAAAACTCGAAAATATCTCGTCTCGAAAGTTAAGGTTTAATGTCAAAAATTCGAGAAATTTAAAAATAATGAAAAAAGCAAATAACTGCCCTAAGAAATTTACAAACCAAACAACGAATGTATTATATTTAATAATACCTTACAGACCCTAAAAACAGCCTTCATTAAGAAATATTTTGTCTATAAATATTATTTTACAATATCAAACTTTGACATTATAAAATTGTTATACTATAAAATTAATGTATATATAGTATACATTGCATCTATCACTACTTCATTAATTGCAATTAAAATGTGTATCGGCAAAAGTCATACTTTAATAAGGGTTTTAATAGATTATGGGGTTATTCAAAGAAAGAGCCAGAACAAATATTAAAAGGAACCTTAGCTCTCTATAAATTATATTGTTACTGTAATAGACATAATTTACATTTTTATACTTTTTAAGGAAGTTTTCTCATTTCGTTCTCGCGTATCGATATTTTTTCATATTCTAGTCTCGATATTGTCTCAAATTGAAAAAGTGGTTCTCACACATCCTTATTATTCAACGCCAAATAATCCATGGTGTAATGTTACTTTTGATAGTTGGTGTAAATTTGTACAGCAGCAACAAAAAATATTGTATAATACTTGTCAATACGAGCTTCTCCGCTTGTAGCATTACATGTTCTAAATAATTTGTTCTTGAACTTTTAAACTCCTCCCTTTTGTTAAAATGCTGCATTGGTGGAACTTTTAAAGGCCAGGCTTATGATCTGACAGTAAGGAGATGCATCTAAATATATAAAATTTGATTGTAACACGTCTTGATTATGTTAAAATTAAAAACTTGACATATCGGGGATTCAAATATTAGGCAGAGATACTTTGTCATCATGAGTGTAAATACTATTACAAATGAATAATAACATTCAGTTCTCAGAACTCACTTGGAAGAATAGTGATATCTTCGGGATTTTATTATTTCAGTTAAGGGGGTCACCTCGGTAAACGAAAAATTGCTGCGCAGACTTTGAACTCTAACGTAATATTTAATTCTATGATGAGTTATTTCAAAATATGGTTCACGCCAAAATAAAGTAACAATATTCCATCAGGACTCTTTATCCTTAGAGACACTATAGTTTTAGTTTTGTTATTAGAAAAAAAGTATGAGAATATGATATAGCTCATTTTCAATTACCTATTAAATATATTTGTGGAGCTATAAAACTAGGCTCAATGGTAAAGGGCTATATATTTATCATTCCTTTAATACAAATATAAATAAATTGAACTAATAATAAATAAATAATTTTTGAAAATTTAAATTTAAAAAAATATTGTCTAAACAAATGTATTTATTTGAAAAGTGTTTATTGTGATTAACAAGATGAAATGTTTGTTTATCTGAGGAAAACTTACAAAAGGCTAGTTTAATGAAATAATATTTTATAACATTTTGTTACAAGCTATTAATGCACATGAGAATTATTTTATAATTGTGTACGTTAAGTCTTTTTAATGTAGTGTGTAATGTGTTAGCTACATTCCAATGTTAAATAAATAGCTTTAGGTCCGTGTTTATAATATGCTATAACTATGTATTATCTTACTAAGCTAAGTCCACGTCGGGCGAACAAGTCTGACGATCATGTTCGGCGAACAAAATAAAACAGTAAATAATTCTAAAAGTTTCGCCGAACAGTTTAAGTCAAACATTTTTGTCTGTTTACCAGTGAGTGATGACGGACGCAATGAGTGTTGCAGAGCGCCGTCGGCTAGCATGCATTTCGGCAGCTTATTTATTGATAACAAAATCCCCTACATGGTGGCAGAGACCTTAGCTTGGACGGAGATATGAATATAGTTGAGAAAACTTCCGGGTGCTTATTGACTTATTTTACCAGAATGTCGAATGGGGACTTTGAATTACTGATCTCCTTGACAGCCCAATAATTTTTTTAAAAATGTGGATTTCCACAATCTTACCTCAACTATTGTGGCTCTCAGGGGCCATGAAGTTGGCCACTCCTGTATTATAGCATTTTGTAATAATTTTGTAAGCTTTGTCAACTTTGTATTTTTTTTAGATTGCTTGGGCAGTGGGAGAATTGTTTTTGGGGTTCTAAGACAGGACTGGCGTTGATTAGTCACACTTTTATTATAATTAGTAGTATCACTAGCACTATCATCATCATCATCATTTTCAATACCGAAATAACCCTCACCCACTTGTGAGTTAGATGCAATGTAACTACTTGACATAGTCATCCTCGGCTTGTTTTTGTCATTTAAAAAACGTAAATATTGTAGCCCCCTACCATGGCTTCTTATTTTCATTAGTACCCATTCCTGACTTAGTCTCAGCATTTATCGTCTTTCTTCTTAATTGAGATATTCGAATGTATATTTTATTTTTTACTTCTACAATGGTAGTACCCAGCTATGAAGCAATGCCCATCGTTCTTTTTGTAGGCCTTCTTGTTTCAATACAGTTTGCTTTTGGGATCCCACAGCAGAATGTTTGATTACTATATTTTTATTAAATTCACTGTTTTTTCATGGGTCCACAAATTCTTACTCATTGTTAACTTGTAAAATAAAAACACACAAATTACGAAACAACAGACACCGAAAACACACAAAATAACACCTTATACGCGTGGCATTTCACAACTTTGTTTGCAGCTGACCGGAGGAAAAGTTCGCTCATAGGGCGAACAATTCCAGTGAACAAAATCCCTGCCCCCACCACGACTTTCAGCTTTGTTTGTAGAGCCGTCCACACCAAATGAACACCGAACATTGTTTGGCGAACATCACAATGTTTGGTGAAATTCCAACAAACAATGTTTGCCCGGTGCGTATGAGGCTTTAGTGAAACGTTTAATTAGTGGTAAAACTAGCTATAAACCAAGGTGTAGAGGATAGTTTGAAGAAAACGCACCCGCATTACTGTAGAGAATGGAGGGAAAAAATGCTTGTGTAAAACCATCCGGTATTCAAGCCACGCACTCACAGTTAATGGTAATCAAGTTTGTTTCAGGTCAAACACTATATTATATATATATATTATATATATATATTATATATATATATATTATATATATATATTATATATATATTATATATATATAATATATATTATATATATATTATATATATATTATATATATATATCAGTACATTTGTTAGTCACCTGGGCAACGGTACATTAGTACTGGCAAATTTTTCCACTACTGGGCTACGATATAGGTGACTACCGAATGTACTAATCGTACATCCTTTCCGTTGAGGCTCTTTCCCTGTCCCGATGAGATGAGGTGATGATGATAGCGAATATGTGGGTTTTAAACAGGTGGAAACCTTTAAACCTAACTTAAGCCTAACTAACCAAATCTGGTGACCGTTGGGATGATTCCACTTTTGGGGAAATTACCCATGGTACCAGCCAGGAATCGAACCCAAGACTCCTAGGCTCGTAGCCAGATGCACTGACCATTATACCATGGGGTCGGTTGAACAACTAGCTTACCGATGAGAATACTTAGGCGCTTAATCAAACTTAGATAGTGTTTTAAATTCAGGCCAACAAGGAGAAACACAAGCTTCTAAGTATGGCTGTTCTATTTTTAGATTTTTTTTATCAATCCTTTAGCAAAATAATACCAATAATTAATCCACATCAAGTGCCAAACAAGGTTTGCTGACAATAAGGTGATCGGGGTTTGAGTCCAAGATGGGAAGAAGGTTGGCAATCGAGACATAGCTGAGTGATCTTAGGATTGTTTTTCATAAATTGTCAGCCCCTTTTTCTCCTCGCAAATTTTGGTACATTCCCTCCTAATTCTACCTTCCTGCTATATGCTCCACTAGTGTAAATAACTGTATATAACCCCAAAAAAGTAATAAGACACAGTGAGATAAAAATTGTAAACACAAGAAAACCTCTCTTTAAAGACACCTCTCAAAAATGGATTCATCTTTATTACAGACAGTTTAGGTTTCCTTGGAAGAACAACATGGGCTCTTAGATTGAACCACCTTCCCAATAATGAATATGAGCGTATATTTATGCATCCAATTTCTGAATAACGAACACGGATCTATTTATTTTACAGTCCAGATGATAACATTGTATTTGCCTTAAGTGCAGCGTGAGCAGTCTCAACTTATTCTGCTGGAGAAACAGTTCCATTGCTACAACAGCCTGGAGCAGCGGCTCCCAACCTTTTTTTCGCTTGCGTACCCCTTGGCAGCCCATTTACATAAATTGTGCCCTATGTTTTAGCCAAATGTTTAGTTATTACTACAGTAGTAAATATTTCTAATTTATTTGTTGCAAATGAAAATAAATGGTCTAATAATGGGATTAAAAAGCAATATAATAATAAGGTGAAATATATTTTTAATATTTCATAGCTTTACACTGCTGGCATATGTAGACTAGCTCTCTCCACCATTAGTCTAATATTCTAATACCCCAAAACTTCCTGCCACGTACCCCTGGGGGTATGCTACCACACGTTGGGAACCACTGGCCTTGAGGGAGGTGCAAGAAGACTTAAAATAAATCCCGAAGTAAAATTTCAGATTGAAAATAAGAATAACAATGAAGACAAAATGCTTAACTTATTTAAACTTTATTAAGGAAATAGTGTTGAAAGTTGTGAGCTCATTGATACACATTTTTAGTTTATTCTGAAGTAAATAAAAAAAGACCATACTTTAAGAATCCTTACTATTTTGGGAGAATAAATTAAGTTTTTTCCCCCGTCATTTGTGGTTAATGTCTAACAGTAGTGTTAATTTAATGCGGTATTGTATTTTCTTTCTTTGAGTCATCTGAGTGGAAACCAGAAACAGGGCCATGGTTTCTTATTTAAAATACAATATTGACAGATCCTAAATCTCAAAAATATATATTACTTGGTTTAAATTTTTTGCTAGAAAATTCAATTCTATTTTCCATAAAATTATCCATCTAGATTTGTTTAGTAGCTAGGATTATCTTACTTATAGGAAGTTTATTTTAAACTATTGCTACTTCCTGAATTCTCAAACACGCAAATTGAATAATAGAAGTGGGGATATTATCTGTATAGCCACAGGTTTAAAAATAGTTTGGACACGTTGACATAAAATATACAAATAAATATTAAATTAGCCTCATTCATTCACTCACTGACATATTTTATTTTAATGTACGGTACACTTTTTATATCAGGGGTACTAATGACTCAATCTAGGAGGGATGGATAAAGAATGTTCCTCAGAGGAAATGTCTTCGCATTAATGGGAGGATAATAATAGGTTAACAACACTATAAATCACTCTGTAGGGATTCAAACCCCAACCTACTCGTCAAGGTAACGTCCAATGTTTTACCCGCTTCGGTGGTTGCGTGGTTTAACGCGCTACTCTTGTGGTAGGCTAGATTGCCGAATACGGGGAGATCGAAGCTCGAATCTCGGTCGGGTGTACTGAGGGTGGTTTTTCCTAAATGATTTTCCACTCTACCTCAATGCAAATGCCAGTACACTTCCTATAAATATAACCGTCCCCATCCCTAAAACCATTAGCGTAATTAGTACATAAGAGTAACTTATAACCCGAACGAGTAGTAAGAGGTGGCGCTAAAAAAAAAGTCAAATTTTGAAAATAATTATAACCAATAGCATCGATGAACATGCGGACTAAACGTAGGTCTTGTATAAAATAAATTCCTGCTGATGGGAAGATCGAGGTTTGAATCCCGGCTGGTCGTACTGAGGGTAATATTTACAAAATGGTACCTCACGCTACCTTCATGAAAATGAGTTAGCAGTACCTCTCAAATTTATCTTTCTCATTTCTATATCATTAGTGCAGTTAAATGCGGACAGCCCGGATGGGAAAAAGACTCGGTGAAGCAACGAAAGTTGAAAAAACAAAAATCTACAATTGGATTTTCTGTAGCAATTACTGTAGCAGGCAACTGCGACCGTTTAATTTGAATTAAGAAACAGAAACTTGAGGAATAAAAAAAAATTCTTTCTATCTTTAAACAACATTAATAATATCTCTCAACAACAATTTCATGTGTAAAAAAAATTATAATGCGGTATTACTTTCATGCTCGAGAGCGAATCTCAAAATTGTTAATCAAATTAAGTTTGAAAATTCTCGTCTCGTATATTACTCTCATTTCTCTGTGAATGTTTAATACCTTACATACCTTAAAAATGTCATTATGAAATAAACACAATTATAATTTATATTTTTATTTTGGATTTAAGTTATACTTACTCCCTCGCATTGGTGGTCACGGAGAATAAGGCGCCATTCTCGTCTGTTCTCCTGGTGACGAGTAAGTTTGAATTTGGATCCTGGTCAGATGTACTAAAGTGGTTCATCCTAAATGTTCTCCCATTCCACACAAATGCGGGTACATTTTCTATACAGTTTGACTCCTTATCTCCACATCATCAGTGTAAAGATTAGATAAGCCATGAAGGGTAGTAAATTAACTAATTTAAATAATATGTTATGTTAGTTTTGCTCTAAAATATGTATATGCTACTGTAAATGTGCTGACTGTAATGAGTTTGTAGAGTTGCCGGTGATGCTACAAAGCTAATAGTTAAGTTGGGGAATGTAAAAAATTGATTTACTATTTCACATACTCACTGAACGTTTTACAAAATCACCGGTGGGTTTAATTTTCTTCGCGTAGTGATATCAACAGTTGTTGAATATCTGTCATGAGCATGGCGGAATTATCTAACAAACCTTTTAAAGGAAGAGAAAATGTTGTCATTAAATTACAGGACACTCTTTAAAAAAAGTTGAGGTCACCATGTGAATAAAATTAAACTCTATGTTTGTACTGAAGCAATATTTTTTTTAAAAAAAACTGGCTTTTCCTCGCTTCCCCTTCTAACCCACCTTAATAAGTCACGTGAATATTAGTTTTGGTTAGGTTAGTTTAGGCAAATTTAGGCTTATTGTGCTAGTTTAGGTTTGGCTAGGTTATGCCATTTTGGATTTATTCTATACTTTCGTCAACATACATAAGGTATTTTATCAAATCACCCGCAAATATAGATAATACAGTTCATGTAACATCCGTTCGATATATTTATAAAACCATTGGTAAATGTAGATAAATCCTATTATTTGTTAAATTGACCAATGGTTTCAGTGAATCTCTCCATTCACCAGTAATTTTACAAAATAACAAACACAATAACCTATACATAATATAACCTTTCGCTCTCATTAAAATTCATTAAAGTGAGATATGTCGTAACAAAGTAGTTGTACTGGTAAGTGTGTCTAGAAAGTTAAAATACAATTAAAGCTTGATAATAAACGTATCATTTATACTGGTAAGATAGATGTAGCATAGCTTCAACTTATTTTGAAACTATACATTTAATGTGTTTGTAGATTACATACTTACTCTATGGCATTAGTAACTTGAAAGTTCATTGCTAAACTTACAAAAGTACGCCAACTATCCCTATCTTGAGCTAGATCTATCCATTCCACTTCTTTACACCCTATCCCTTTCTTGAGCTAGCTCTATCCAGTCCACTTCATTACACCCTATCCCTATCTTGAGCTAGTTCTATCCAGTCCACTTCATTACACTCTATCTTGAGCTAGTTCTATCCAATCCACCTCATTACACCCAATCTCTTTCAGGTATATTCTAATTTTATCCTCCTCTCTGTATCTAGGTATCCTCAAAGGTCTCTTCTCATTGGGTTTGCCAGTTAGTACTCTGAACATGGTTCTAGATTTTCCCACTCGCGCTGCATGTCCTGCCCACCGTAATCTACGAAACTTTATTATCTTAGCAATGTATGTATTGTGATGTGTACATGTTATGTAACCCATCATTATGTATCCTCCTCTACTCCTAAGTAACTTCATCTCTTTCTGGACCAAATAGCTTCTTAAATACCTTGTTTTCGAACACCCTACATTTGTTTTCGTCATGTAAGTTAAGAGATCACGTTTCACACCCATAGAAAACAACCGTTAAAATTGTTTTGTATATTCTGAGTTCTACATTCCTTGACAGCAGGCGAGATGTCAACAACTTAGTGACCGAGTAATAGCATGCATTTCCTAACTATTATTTTCCTAATTTTCAATATCATATCGCTTTTGAGAGTTAAAATATTTCCTAAATATTTAAACTCATTAGTCCTGTCAAATTATATGTTTCTTGAAGTAATCTTTAAATTATTGTCATCATTTGTGGATTAATGTTATTTATTAAAAATATCATTTTTTAAATTGTTAAAATAAACTCATGTGCACCTCATTCTACGCTGCTCTTCCTCCAACTCTGATGGTAATGAGGAAGGTAGAGTTCTAAAAGTATTATAATCATATTCACGTGGAGAAAGAGTGAGAAACTGTTAAGGGGAAAAAAGACCTTCCTCATTACACTCTGCTGGAATTTGAACCCTGAGTTCTTCATCAGTGGCAAACCATTTAAGAGAAAAAAATGTATACTTTTCCCCACGTGCCCACTGATGCGCGTGGGTTTCACTTCAGGGGAAAGTAAGTCGAATACGAAGAAAAGTTTTCACAGTCGCCAAATTACTCAAACAGTTATCATACATTCCTACGTCAAATCATGTGTTTTGAAGTTGTCACTTTTGATAAATTTGGTCAATAAAATAAGACTTAAAAAAACTCCATGGTGTGAGCCGGCAAGTGAGTTATACCGGCTGAGCGGCCGTCATCGTTAGCGATGATAGTACCAACATTTGTGGATAGAGGGTGTCATGTGGTCAGCACAACGAACCCTCCAGTCGTTAATCTCAGTTTTCTAAACTGAATCCACTACTTTTTTGTCCAAATAGCTCCACAATAGTTCTCACTAGGCTGAGTTTGACTACGTTCCAGGCATACTGTTTCACAGATAAATTTTGCAAGTGCTGGGGATTGAACCCGAGACCTCTAGATCTTTAGCCAGGAATTCTGACCACCAGACCACAGAGGTGAAAAAATAACAAAGAAGAAAATGGCCAAAAAGTAGAGTTCTCTAGATGACATCTTAAAACAAAATGGTGGATGCAAATTGTAATTAGCATATATGTTAACCGGACATCCGAGCTATGTCCATGCGAAATTTCTGCGCAATTGGGATGGTAGTTTTTGCACGATAGAGTAACAGACATTGTTATCCGACTAAATCTTCGAAGAGACCCCCCCAGCTATACAGTACATAGGCTCTGAGTCCCTTCACAGTGCAACCACTGGTACCCATCGGGAACGGAACCTTTTCGCAGGACATAGACCGAAGTGCCATTCCGGGTACTTAGGCGCCTGAATAAACCAGTACCAGCTCTTCCACGCCAGCCTCCTTGGGTTACTTGGGATAACCCCCCTCCATTGGGACCGGATGGAGGGGGGAGATAGCTCCTCCTAGAGATAGTCTATCACGAGGAAGTCAGGAGCTCAACCTCTGAACAGTCGTCTCCTCAACCTCCATTCTCTAAAACACTCCGTCCTTTATTTCACCCACCATTTTTGATGACACCTCAGCCTTTTTGAGACCAGCTGTCCGGAGTTGGGGACCTCGAGGAGGTGCCCTGACCGGCTATCCCCGCCACATGGGTACGCACTACCAACCGCTTAGTTTGTGTCGAGAAGGGAGCATCCCCCTCCTCACACACAGATAACCTTGTCGGGGTCCAGCCGTCACATTGCCCAGGAGCCGCGCGTCCCGACGGG
>CABFWO010005988.1:22194-40105 GCA_902155825.1 Timema genevievae
ACTAAAATATAAAATAGAACACATTGGTTGTAATGAGAGGTGGCCAGACTGGAGCGAGCGACTAAAATATAAAATAGAACACATTGGTTGTAATGAGAGGTGGCCAGACTGGAGCGACCCGGTACAGTCTAGTTTACAGGCGCTAGGCAATAATATCGTATGTTGGTTCATTGAGTGCTAGGAAAACTTCTCATTTTGAAATTTTTATTAATATCGATAGGTTTAGCTCAATTGCTACTAACGGCCTAATTTAATTGGTAAGATCATAAACTATACCTATATGTATATATATACATATATACATATATATACATATATATGTAAAACTGATATGTTAAAATACTTCAATATTATCAAAGTAGGCCTTTACAAATAAGAATCACCATTAGCGTGGAGAGAGGATGAGAAAACCACAACAATAAATCACTTGTTAAAAAAAACCTCAGTTCACTCAGCCAAGATTCGGAGCCTCCTCGTAAACAACTTTCGAGAGCTATCTGCTAATCACGCGTTCTCCAGTCTGGCTACACAGTCGCTTGCGCGCTCCGCTCACTCGTACGCATGTCAATCTGGCCGAACCCTTAGCCTTCTATTGGCAGCAAAGGACTATGTTTGTATTTTCTAAAATGTCCTTTATACCATAACCTTACTCAAGATGTGTTTACTACCTATTTATATAATATTTATGAAACAAAAGATACGTACTCCGACGCATCAAAAGACGAACGATCACAAAACACATTATTTAACTGGCATGACTTAGAATACAAATGCAACATTTCAAAACTTAAGCTCTATTCTTCGCCGTTGTTTCCTGCGACAGTTTCATCACTGAGGTGATAAAAAAACACATAACATTTATAGCCATTTTTTTTTAAAAAGAGTAAACCTCCATAAAACAAGATTACAATATATTAAGTAGACTATAGCGTTTTCCTGGAGACACACATTTATATAACAAAAACCGAAGTAGTTCCACTTTTTTTTTAAAAAAAACAACCAAATAGAAGCAAAGGGTTCTTAAAGTACCCATTTCAACACCTATATAAGTGTTGTGGGTTACTACTATGCTATCTTAGTAAATGAGTTCCCTCTGTTTATTGGGTTAAACATTATAAAAACCTTTCCTTTCTAATGCGGTTTTATTTTCGCATTAATCCTTACCAACATTTTACTCCCTATTTGATTCCTAGAGGGGGGAGAGGGGGGTTTATCGCTCTGGTGTTATGAGCTATAGTCGCGAAATATCTCCGTATTGCTTTAAGGATTTTGGTACGTCTATTAGTTTGAAACGCAACATAAATTTAACATTAAATTTATCCAAATGTAAAGGGCTTTACGTCCACCAAGTAGGATATTCCGTTCTTTCGTTTACAAATCTAAGACTAAGCCTGAGTAATACTGAGTAGAATTGCGTAGTACGCCTCAAGTGTGGTGCTGTACTAATTACAGGTTGACCTCGAGGGTCTTGGGGTAATGTACTCGCTTCAGAACCCGATGTCCGTGGGTTCAAACCCAGCCAGGGGTCAATGGATTTTTCTTGAGCGATAAAAACTTCCTTTGTAAGGAAAAGTAAAGCCGTCGGTCACTTATCGATTGTGGCTTGTAAAAGAACCCTGGAAGGTATGTTAAAATATCTTTCCAGGCAAAATTGGTAGGCTCTTTTACTCTCGCTCATAGGAATTCTCGTGTGCTGATTTAATCAGTCGGTTCAGTAAGTTGACGCTAAACACCTCAGAGAATAAAAAAAATACTAATTACAGGATGATACCTACTTGAACCAGATAGGAATGGCCCAGTTTAATATGCGAAAGTGGGCTATCCCATTCGAGTTTAGGTAGGTGTTGTCTTTTATTTGGTGTGTCACCGCACTTGAGGCGTGGTTGCGAAACTGACTGGCCTTGAGAATTGCTAAACAAGGGGAAAGTGGTGGTTTTATACTACCCGCATAACATTTTACCATATTATTTTTGTTATTTCATGGGTATCTATAGTAATAAAAGGAAGTGTTTGTCTGTTTGTTTGTTTTTGTGCGATACCCAGCCAAATCTACGGCACGCAGAGATATGCAATTTTTAACATAGGTGGACGGAAGGGGGTCCGAATGCACCTCGTAGCCGGATTTTAAAATTTTTAAATAACTTTTTAATTAGGATCTTTTTAACAAATTTTTGGAGGAAATATTTTTAATCTGGTTTAGAATTACGTTTCAGAGCTAATGATTCCATTTGAAATCGGGCACCATGAGGGGGAGGGGGGAGGCTTATATAATTCTTACACCACAGTGGGTCACGGGCAGCGCCGTGCGGGATTGCTAGTTGATAATATTTTATCAAAAGTGACAGCTTCATATCATATGACTTGACGTATGAATACGTGAAAGTAGGTTTAGTAATTTTTATATACCCCCTTTTTCAGTGGTCACATGTTCTAACGCACTACTCTGGCAGTAGAACACACTGACGATGACGGAGAGATCCAAGTTCGAATCTCAGTCAGGTGTACTGGTGGTGGTTTTCTCTAAATGGTTTTCTACTTTCCTTCCTGCGCAAATGCGGGTACACCTCTTCTAAGTTTTATTTTCCTAACCCCTAAACCCACTATCATAATTAGTACATAAGCGTATAACCCGAACGGGTAGTAAGACCCGGTGCTAAAAAAAAAATATTTTTCTAGTTGTCAGACACTATGTTAATTCGTAAGACTGGGTGACCCACCTCGGTGGCGTAGTTTGCTAACGCGCCAGTCGTGTTGAGTCAAACCACCGAGGACGGGGAGATCGAGGTTCGAATCTCGGTCGGGTGAACTGGGGGTAGTTTTTCCTAAATGGTTTTCCACTCTCCCTCCACGCAAATGCGGGTTCACTTCCTCTAAATTCAACCTTCCCAATTCCTAATCCATTAGTTAATTAGTACATAAGCGTATAACCCGAACGGGTAGTAAGACGCGGTGCTAAAATTAAATTAAATTAATTAAGACTGGGTGTAGCAACACTACGGGAGACTCGGTTATACGCATGCGCAGAGTGACTTATCTCATTGGGACAGGAATTGAGCCTGTGTTTTGCCTCCTACTCGACCACAATTTTTTATTTATTATTTTAGCATCGCGTCTTACTACCCGTTCGGGTTATAACACTTATGTACTAATTACGGTGATGATTTTACAGATTAATAAATGAAGGTTATATTTGAGAGGAAGTGCACCTACATTTGCATGGAAGGGGGAAACCCCGTTTTGGGAGGGGGGGAACCTCAGTACACCCGACTGAGATTCGAACCTCGATCTCCCCGTCATCGGCAGTCTAGTCTACGGCGAAAATAACGTCTTAGATCATGTGGCCACCTAAGTGGGTCATAAAGTATCAATGTATCAAGTTTGGATTAGTTACATCAAACCATATCGGATGTAGAAACAGACAAACGGATAAAATTTTACGATTTTTTTTTAATGTTTAGTTCGGGGGGGCCACATAAAAGTAAAAATATTTCATAATCTCAAGATTGAAAATGTCCACCCTTACCATACTTTCTCTATACGAGAAAATAAAATAAATTAAGAGCTTTATTTCAAGGCCAAGTTCTCGGGTTTAATTTAATATCGTAGCTTAGAAAATTGTCTGCGGTAGTAATCTAAATACTTATGAAGTCAAGACCTTCTTTTAAAAACATCTTGGTTTTTTGGTTTTTTTTTTCTATCTCCGCTTTAGACGCTCTTTTAAGTTATTGACTTCGAAATAGAAGGTACTAGAGTTATTTCTTAACGTCCTGAAATCAAGAGTCCTTGTAAGAATAAAAGGAAGATAAAAAAAATTGTGGGGTTGTAGGGGTATGAGTGAGAAGGGGGGGGGGGAATAGCATTCTCAAACTTTGAAGAGAAAATATAACATCTCTAGTAATAATAAAAAAAAAGAACATATAAAAAAAAAGTGTACTTCTCTTCTGTCCATTCACAATCTCAAGTGTAATAAATAGTGGTCTAGTTTTTTTTTTCTATTTCCCCGAGTATCCATAGACATATCAATTACTATCATCAGCCTCAGCGGCCATTCGTGGTCCGTGCAACTTTCCTGGGATGCCATAAAAAAATATAAAACATACATTTTTTTAACTGATCAATTTGTTGTATATTTTATTACTTTACGGCAGCAATAATATATATTTTTATCACCATGTATTACCAACCATTCAGGTTATGCTCATTTTAATTACTCTTATTAATAATCTACTTCATCCACTTCGGTGGCCGCATAGTCTAAGGCGCTACTCTTGTAGTAGACTAGACTACCGATGATGAGGAGATCGAGGTTCGAAGCTCGGTCGGGTGTATTGAGAGTGTTTTTTTCCTAAATGGTTTTCCACTCTTTCTCCCCGTAAATACTGGTACACATCCTCTAGATATAACCTTTCTAATCCTTAAAACCTTTAGTTTAATTAGGACATAAGCGTGTAACCCGAACGGGTAGTAAGATGGGTTGACCAAAAAAAAGTAAAATTACTTATAGGGGTAGGGATGAGAAAGATAGAATTGCAACAGATAAATGTATCCTTATTTTCGTGAAGGGAGGATTGTAGAAAACCATCATATGTTCACCTGGCCAGGAGTTCGATCCTGGATCCCTAATTTTGAAACTTGTGAAAATACTCGCTAGAAAGCAAACTCGCAAATTGCAGGCTGTACCAAAACAGAGCTAATTTTGAAAGGTTTCTACTGTCGTGCGAGTCGGTGTAGTGTTGTTTCGCTTGCAACTAAGTTTTCAATCTGACAACACTGTTAAACTATGACGTGCCAAAGGATTGAGGCAATGAGATGCCACAACACACCATTATACAAGATACGTAACACACTGTGTTGAGGGCATAATGTAAAACGATTTGTTTCGTTTGATTAGGAAACCATCTTCCAGTTGTATGCATCTAAGCTTGCTGTCTCAAAATGTTATCAGGTTATATGAGTAGAAGTTAAACCATCTTCGTATTCAATATCCACTTTAACTCCCTTGGTTGCGTGCTTGTCTGAAACTCAAATATTCACGAGATCGATCTCACATTGATTGTAATATTTTAATTTTATCTGAATTTAAATCACTTTTAAATAATTAGAATTCGGTAATATATTATTTTATTTTCGCAACTATTTTTAAAACATAAATGTGCCCTAAAGGTTTTTACTATGCGATTAATAATTAGCTTGCTTAGCCTTATTTTTAAATGTGTACATTTTTTATGTCATAAAACCCATTAATTTAATTTTTAAATAATCACCTTCATACAAAATTTCAAAATTAATATAGGTACTGTTTTTAATTTAATACTTTTTAATTTTTTTAAAAGAATGTTATGGTAGTCTACGTAAGCTCAAATACCTTGTATACATCTATAAAATAATATTTAAAACAAATTATATGCTTGCTAATACAATAATTTAAAATTAAAGTTTAAAGTCTGGTAAATTAAAAAAAAAGAGATGACAGGATTTGAACACGGGAACTTTAGATTATGAGAATGTCACTCTACCTACTCAGTCAAATTGATTGTTAAAAATTAAAAAAAAGTATAATTATATTTTCACCCAAACAAATATTTTTATTGAAGGATTGAAGAAAATGTACAAAGCAATCATATTTTTTTCTTCTGTAAACCTATTTTGTACAATGGTAGGTTTATTTCAACAAAATCACTCTCAGAAGGTTGCGACCGAAGAGGGGGATGGCATCCATTTTGTTATTTTATGCTCTACTCGACAGACAAGGCCTGTCTCGCACGGTGGGAGGCTGGCGAGTAGAATCCGCTCGCTACTAGATCATGTGACGTTAGTTATCGCAGCGCGGAGTTTCATAATTAGGGGTTTGTGAGATTGTGTGTGAGATGAGAGAAATACGCTAGCGAAACGTTACTCGCACGTTTCAAAATTAGGGGTCCTGAGCCGCGTAACTGGTGAACTCGACTAGATGAGCATGAAGTTTAGCCACCAGGCCCATCGATGCAAACAGCTTTTAAACCTTAAAATTGACTTAGATAAGCAAGAATATTTTCTAACTTAGGATGTTGCTAAAATTTATAATTTTTTAATTCGTCTTAGTAGTGTTATAAGAGCAGGAAGTTGGATGTGGCTTAGTATCATATATACATACATACATACATATATACACGTATATATACATACATACATCACGCCATTCCCTTACGAGGTAGACAAGAAACTGTTTATATAGCTCAAAAAACCACAACTCTGTACTTAATTCATCCTCACTAACTTCTCCACACTTCCCTGTCCTTGAATACTCCCTTCTCTTCAACAACATCCATACACCGAGTCATACATGCTCTCTTGTTCTTAAAATTCTTAATGTTTCTCTTTTTCACACATACGTATAAAAGATTTAGCCACATTTTACATGACCTATCCCTTTCTTTTGATCCACACTCTCTACCTCCATATATTTGCTTCATCATTCAATCCATACTCATCCTCTCAACATGCCCAAATCAACGTAAGACGCTTCTTTCACATTGACCTATTGGATTCCTTTTCAAACCGCACTCCTTTAGCACCCATTCATTACTGGCTCTATCAATACGAGTTTTTCCACAAACATTTATTATATATCTTATTCCAACCTCATTCACCTTCCTCTTGTGTTTCTACTGACACACCCACGCTACACACCCATAAAACCATGTTGGCGCTAACACATTTTTATATACCGCCATCTTTACCTCTTTCGATAAGACTTCATTCTTTGCAATATTCAATAATTTATATTTTCTTATACGTAGAAACTAGTCCACTGGTAATTCATAACTGGTCCAAAAACTTTAAACTCTAAGTAAATGGTTTCCAAAGATAACTAAAATAATGAAAAATAAATTACCCCAAGGCAACCAAATACTTATTGAAAAAAAATCAAACTAGAAGCCATTATAGCTTCAAATTTATCGTCATACCATCTAAATATCATGCATTCTCTATATTGAAAATAACTTAATATCTTGTATATTTAATTCGTCTTGTGGTTTAACCGGCCCCATGGTGTAGTGGTCAGTTCACCTGGCTACGAGGTCTAGGGATCACAGGTTCGATTCCGGGCTGGTACCTAGATTTTTTTTCCTGGAGAGGATTTACCCCAACGGTCACCAGGGCTTGTTTGATTAGGTCTAAATATTTCTACTGTTTCCACACCCTCATACTCACTATCACTCTCATACTCATTATCTCCATCATACTCACTATCTCCCTCATACTCCCTCATCACCTCATCTCATCGGGACATGGAAAGAGCCTCTACGTAAAGGCGTTCCCTGGACAACGGTACATTGGTACCCGCTAATCTTTCCACTATCGGGCTACGAATGCTGTGGCACAGACGCGCTGTATTATATTTTGTGATAAGCGTTTGTACAGTATAGTTGTACTATTGACAGTATAAAGCTCTCCCTAGTCGAAGGTGGCTGCGTTATCTGATAGCTCGCGATTATTAGATTGCTCAATAATTGTAGCTCACGATTTTCCTCACGTCCATCACAGACTTTGCCTTAAAATATGAGTGAAGACTATCCTTTGGTGCGGGACGATTCCCTAGACAGCTCAGTGGTTAGAGCATTGACGTACTAAATTAAAGGTTCCGTGTTAGATTCCCATCCCCGTGTGTAATTTTTCAAATTTAAATAATTAATATTCATATACAGCTATAAAAGTAATTCACAAATAATATAGCTTGATTATTTAATTCCAACTTCGCTTCGGATGAAAGATGTAATCATTATTTGAATACAAGTTTTTCTATTGAACAAAGTACGGAAATATTGCCCCAGAAGTAAAGGACATATTAAGGAATTAAAAAAATAAAGTTTTTTGAAGGGGAGGCTCAAGAATTGGAAGATAAGGAAGCAATAAAAACAGATTGACAAAAAGAAAGTCCTTGATTTAAGAAGGTCATTGAGTGGATATGATGTTAGGCCTTCTCCGATCCAGTGGTAGTTGGAGGTCCGAAACTCACTTCACTGGTTTTTTGTTTAGTTTTATTATATTGTTTACTTCGTAACTATTTTCGTATCTTTTATTTTTTCATTCTTGCTTCCTGCAATTATATTAGTCTGCTTATTTATGCGATTATTTATTCACCATTTTTTTCACTATAGGGACATGCAGCCAAAGTATTTTTTTTTTAATTATATTATTTTTAGAGATGAGACGTTCAAAATTCTCAAATTCTAGGGCTTAGGGAGGTTATATTTATATGAAGTGTAATCACATTTGCTTGGAGGGAGAGTGTAAAATCATTGTGGGGAAAATTATCCTCGGTATACCCAACCGAGATTCGAACCTCGATCTCACCGTCATCGGCAGTCTAGTCTAGTGCGAGAGTAGCGCGTTAGACCACGCGGCCAGCGAAGCGGGTATTTGCTTAAATTAAAATACACTCTGCTGACCTGCCAAAATCTACAGTGTATATAATAGAATGTATATATATATATATATATATATATAGGTACATACAAAATTATCGGTCGGATGTATTGATGATTGCTTCTCCACAATGCTTTTACAATCTCTCTCAACGTAAAAGTGGGTACATTTCCTATAAATATGACCTTCCCTAATCCCTAACGACCATTAAGATGCGCCGCTAGGAAAATAAAACATGATCTAGGTCTACAATGGATGATCATTTCACATTAAAAGTATTATGCTATTTTTCAAATTTAACCTGAATCCTGATACACAAGCAATTTAATCTTAATAATTTGTATTATTAGTATGTTATTACATAACATTGTTTCATTTACAATATTATAACTTCACACATTAGGCCTAGACTACCTTGAATATTTATTTTGTAAATCCAATTTAAAATCAGTATGTAATAAGTTGTGTAACACTATTTTTTTATTATACACATGTTATAACATTATCACTGCCTATTTGTATACATTATTATTAATCATGTGATTGTGAGATGAAATGGAGAACCTACAGTTTAACGTGGAATCCGAACCACGGTGAAGGCCTGGAATTCCACACATTCACAAGTTGTGATTAATACACGTCTTGTCAGAGGTAGAAGGAAGGGGTTTGGGCAGTCAGATAAATCTGTGCCGGGACCGAGGATTGAACCCCGGACCTGCGTCACAGAGGTCCGACACCTTATCCCTATACCGCCAGATCAACTATTTGTATACGACTCAGTGTGTAGCAAACTAATTGAAATAATGGTCTTAAGTAACAAGCTTGACACTTACACTCCTGTGGTCGGAAAGGTCTGAGGCGTCATTCTCGCAACGACGTGGAGATCTGGGTTAAACTCCCGGTCGTGTCTACTGATGATGTGTTTTGCTAATATATTTCCAATCTCTCTCCACGTAAATACGGGTACTCTTGGTCTAAATTCAGCCTTTATCCATCTCTAACACATTAGCGTAATTAGTACATAAACGTACAACTATAAGGTTAGTAAGACATGGTGATAAATATGTATATATTTTATATTACTTTTTTTTGTCGACATTTCTCCCTGGGTGACCTGGCGGTCTAGGGGTAAGGTGTCAGACTTCTGTGCTGAGGGTCCGGGGTTCAATCCTCGGTCCCGGCACAGATTTATCTGATTGCCAAACCCTTCCTTCACCTCTGACAAGACATGTATTAATCACAACCTGTGAATGTGAGAAATGCCAGGCCTCTACCGTGGTTCGGATTCCATGTTAAACTGTAGGTCCTCCATTTCATCTCACAATCACCCTACCATTGCACATTAGCGTAGGTGCGTATAACCCGAACGGATAGTAAGACGCGGTGCTAATAATAATAATAATAATAATAACAACATTTCTCCCTCCTTCTCCCTCCCTACCCCTCTTTAAAGTCATTCCGCGTCCTGTTCTTAGAAATTATATATTATTTTTAATTTGATTCAAATTCCATTCCCCTCTTTATTACCAGTCTAAACCATTCTAAAACACCAACTTGAGGGAAAGCGACTTTCTAAACAGATTCTCCTGTGTGAGTTTTATAATTCTTTATCCCTCTTTATCGATCGCTTTTCTTCTTCAAATCTTCGTTATATTTACTCAAAATATTCAAAAGAGTCTTGAGTATATATATATTTCCTCATCCTTCCATCCTTTCCTCTCTTTCCGAATTCTCCTTCTGAAATTATAGAAATCCGAGATATGTAAAGAATATTGTATATAACCACTCGTAAAGGTCGCTCAAGTGAAGTAGGTTTCTCTTGAATCAGGTCCAAGAGTTTTCTTTAGGATGGAAAGCGAAGGAAAATACCAGAAATGTGTGCAGTGCATTCGTATTTGAATGATTACTCGATATTTTCCGCGGTGACGATGGGGGACAAAGCGACAAAGTTTCTTGATTAATAACTACAGTATGTCCCTGTTATGACAGAATGAAGATTTGTGCACAGTGATTATCTGTGAAGACATTCTAAAATGGTCAAAAAACGGCCTTTTTAATGCAGTTTTTATCAAAATATCATTTAATATTTCCACAATGTTCAGTATTAGGAAATTCTATTAACTCTTTATTTCTATTAATGTTTAATCAGAAATGATCCACGTGCAATAGTTCCTCATACCGATTGCCCAACGTATGTCCCTCAATATGTCTCCAAGTTCCTTAAACCAACTGTACCATGCATATCCCTACGATATTTACAGAGACTGTCCAACTTATGTCCCTCAATATATCGCCAAGTTCCTTAAACCAACTGTACCACGCATATCCCCACGATATTTACAGAGACTGTCCAATTTATGTCCCTCAATATGTCGCCAAGTTCCTTAAACCAACTGTACCACGCATATCCCCACGATATTTACAGAGACTGTCCAACTTATGTCCCTCAATATGTCGCCAAGTTCCTTAAACCAACTGTACCACGCATATCCCCACGATATTTACAGAGACTGTCCAACTTATGTCTTTCAATATGTCCCCAAGTTCCTTAAACCAACTGTACCACGCATATCCCCACAATATTTATAGAGACTGTCCAACTTATGTCCCTCAATATGTCCCCAAGTTCCTTACACCAGCTGTACCACGCATGTCCTCACGTTATTTACAGAGACTGTCCAACGTATGTCCCTTCATATGTCCCCAAGTTCCTTAAACCGACTGTCTCCCACGCATGTCCCCAAGGTACCACACCAATTACAGTGGACAACAGACAACGACTTGAAAGAGTCGGCGGTTTGATTTCAATCGCGAGGGACTCCCAGCCCTCCCCTCCCCCCCCATAAAACCCAACTCTGAAAATCCTTCTTTCAGCGTATTCCTCTTGGTCCATCCATTTCCCTACTCCCCTCCTACTGTCTAAAAAAAAAAATATATATATAAGTTTGAATTGAGCCCTGAGACTCTGTAAAGTAACTTAACTTACCTAGGCTACGTCCTAAAACATGTTTCTCAGAACTTGGTAGAATGAAACGTTTTGGAAAATACAAACGTATTATTTTATAAATCATATATCATATCCTTTTTTGTCTTGGAAAAAAAAATTCCCCGTCCCTATATTTTATTTTTGCTTGCCGCATCTTACTAACCGTCTGTGTTACTTCTGCTTTTATTTAATTACTACTACTTGATTCAAATGAAATATATATGTGCTACTTCTGCTTTTATTTAATTACTACTACTTGATTCAAATGAAATAAATATGTGTTACTTCTGCTTTTATTTAATTACTACTACTTGATTCAAATGAAATATATATTTATATTTAATTACCGTTGTACAATTATTAATCACTTATTATTTAACACTTTAATTTCGACTGCATCTGTTTAGATAACTAAAGTTGACTAAAATTTGATAAATAAGTTCCATGCTATGTTGCAGGCACTGTTAAGTGGGCATGAAATACATACGCAAAAATTTTAAATATCTACCTTGGATATAGCTAGAAAGTTCGTCGAATTGTATCCATGGTAATATATGCCCATTTCAATCCATAACATTTTTACTTTCTCGCTATCTTATAGGTTGATAAATTATTGCGATCTTCAAAAAAATCGAACTCGATATTTTGATGATTCTCGACGTTTCATGACCCCCCACCCCCCCGAGTTCAAAAAAAGTTGTCTTTGAATTTCCGTCTGTCTGTCTTACCTTGGACTAGAGCCTAAACCATTTTACCGATCGAGTTAAAACTTGGTATCTAGGATTTTCATAGGGTTTCCCCGAGGTGTTTTTGGAATTGGATATCTAACCCTAAAATTAAGGGTAGTTTACTGAAGGGAAAAAAGATTTTGATTAAATTTCATTTCAAAACATTTATAAATATTATAAACAAAATGGCTACATTCAATACTTCGGCAAAATGACTTTAAGGGTTCCGGTCTGATGCGTAATTTCTAATTTTTTTTTATCATATCTTCTAAACTATTTGAGATAAGAAATTATTTATCATTACAAATATGTAGATCTATTTATAATACAAGTATTTTATTCGAAACGTATTTTATAAAATCAATAACTTTCAAGCTATACGCAAATATACTTTTATATACTAACTTTTCGAACACTAAAGGTAAAGTATTGCGACCATAAAAAAAATCTAACCTGAAATGTTGATGGATGACCCCCCGAACCCTAAAAAGTTGTCTTTGCAATGCCGCCTGTCTGTGTGTCTGTTTAAACTTAAAATTAAGAGTAGTTTAATAAAGGGCGAAAAGAGAAAAATCGATCTTCTCAAAATCGGCTCTAATGATTTTGATTAAAATTCGTATCTAGGCCTTGATTAAGATTATAAATAAACTGGCTATTTTCATTTTCCCATGAAAATGACGTTTAAAGTAATATACAGAGGATAAAATTTTCGTATCTCCGCAACTATTTGAGATACTAAATAACTTATCATTGCAAGATTGTAGTACTATTAAAAATTAAAAACTTTTATATGAAATATATTTTTATAAAACCAACAGTTTCTGAGATATTGGCAAATATATTAATACAATTTTGTGAGCTTTAGTTGTAAAGAGATACTACTTAAGTTTTAGCGCAATAATTCTCCAACACCATAGAGTAATTAAATATAGCCTAAGTAAGTCTCTCAAAAAGTTTATGTTTATGTTATTTTTCCTTAAACCGCTTAGGTTAAATGTTTGTAGAACAATGATCTATCTCCATTTTAGACTCAATAGTCAATTTTTTTTATTGTTCAAATTTATAAATAAGCAATTTAATAACAATGCGATTACTTGAAGATGTGCAACACCTAATAAAATGTTAAAATTTTAACCTAAAGTTGAAATTATAATACGAAGTGTTGACCCTTGTGGACCCAATATCGATCTTTTTTTATTGGTCCAGACATAAAAATGAAGACATTAATTCTTTAAAAATAAAATTATAAAATTTAAACCCATTACTCAAAAATTTTTTTACATAAGTATAGTGCAATTTACGCTTGGCTTTGCTAGTGTATATTATTTACTTTTACTTATATTTCGAGTTTTGAGTAATTATCTCCATTTTTAAACAATAGAGCGAGAAAGTCAGTCCGTGCGGAGTTCCATAACATTTATTAATTCATCGGGCAAATGTCCGAAGACGCTCAAGAATCGACAAATAAAATAATAAAAAGGGCTCGTGAGAGTTTTTCGCGGAAGAATTCACTTGTTAACACGATGCAAGATGGTTTTTTAAAAACTCTTCGTGATATCTGACCCTTATTTCTCATGTCTGAGGAAATTGCCGAAGAGAAAATTAATATTTCTAGCACCTGAGGCAGTAGAACTCTTGATGTAAGGTAGGTATAACAGCGCCAACAAATGATGATACATCTATAATTCTGACAAATTTGATTTTGAAGATAATGATGATGAGTGATTTAACTCTCTAAATTTATTGTCAACTATTATAATGTATTTAGTGACTTTTTATTTTTAACTTTCTATTATTTTTTAAAAAATTTTTACTTCAGATTTGTAATCAGCGATTTAAAAAAAACCATTAATTAAAGTTTTGATTAAATTTGATAATTTTTTTACTTTCATGTCCACCATATTGATTCCGCAATTTTGTTTTTTGTAATTTGGGATTCAGATTCGTAATCAGCTATCTCAAAAACATACACCAAGTTTCAATTAAATTTGATAGTGTTTTTACTTTTCACGTTCACCATATTGGATCCGCCATTTTTTTTCTTTAATTTTGACTTAATATTCGTGACCAGCGACCTCAATAACCTCAGTATACCAATTTTCATATGAATCGAAGGATGCCTTCATATTTTGGCCACGTTTTTGGGATTCCGCCCCACTGCGCGATTCGCCAATCAGCAACAAATTTAGAGACAATACTTAAATTACGTGGCGGGTTTTAGAGGGGAAGGTGGAATAAAAATCTCTCCTACGTAAGGGTTTTTTAAATCAATGTTTAAGGTGAGAAAAAAATATGTTTCGGTCAGAAAATAAATATATTAATTATAAAATTTCACTTGTATTTCATTTACATACTTCAATTTAAAGTATTCTAAAATTTCATATCATTCGCTTTCTTATAAATCCTTATGTCTAAAAATAATTAAAAGATTGAAATAATCTAATTCAACAAATCGTAAGAAATTACGTAAGATATAGGAAGGGGGTAAGGGGTGGAGGGGAGGAAAGCCCTTATAATTCTATCCATCCTGAAGTCATATACGCACACATTGAATAACAGTTTAATTTTACTGGGTTCATAATTTTGATATTATTTTATTCGCTTTAAATACTTGATCGTGGGAATTTTTACTAACATAATTTAATAAATACCTACCCACTTCGGTGGCCACGTGGTTTAACACGCTACTCCTGCAGTAAACTAGACTGCCGATAATGGGGGAGATCGAGGTTCGAATCTCGGTTGGGTGCAACTGAGGGTTTTTCCCAAAATGATTTCCCAGTCTCACTCCACGAAAATTAAGGTACACTTCCTCTAAATTCAACCTGCCTAATTCCTAACACATTAGCATAATTAGTACATAAGGGTACGATCCGAACAGGTAGTAAGACGCGGTGCTAAAATAAAACATATTACGTCAGCCTACAATCGAGCTATACCAACTGAGTGGCCGCCGTTTGTTGGCGAAGATAGTGCCGAACTTTGTGGATAAAGGGCGTCAACCTTCCACCCATTAATCTCAGTTTTCTAGACCCCCGTTTCCAGACCCACTGCTTCACAGACAAATTTTGGAAGCGCTGAACATCGAACCCGGGAACTCTGGATCTGTAAACAAGAACTTTGACCATTAGACCATTAGATCTACATAAATACTATAATTTGGACGCGGCCTTACACTAAACAATATATCGTCCTACAGTGCCCGCTTCTTTTTACAGATTCCCATTGAACTGAAATAAGATCGTGACCTTGAAACAAGAAGAAATAAAAAATCTTGAGATGTAACGCCGAATGAATTTGTTTTGTTTTCGAATAAGAACAAGACGAATCTGGTTAAGACCACAAACCGAGGTAGCAAGTCTTCCACTTGTTGCCGATAAAAAAAAAGTATAATATGTATTTTTGTTGATTTCGATGATCTTCGGGGAAAGTTCTCGCCTCAGGACCCGATGTCCGTGGGTTCAAACCCAGCAGAGGTCGACGGATTTTTCTTGAGCGAAAAAAATCCGTAGCACAACTTCCTGCGGAGGGAGAAGTAAAGCCGTCAGTCCCAAGTCGATTGTAGACATGTGAAATAACCCTTAAAGGTATGTGCAAATCCTTTTTCCAGAAATATTGGTAGGCCCTTTCTCTATCGCTCATAGAAATTCTCGTGTGCTGATATAATCAGTCGGTTCAGAAAGTGCATATTAAATAGATACCTTAAATAATAAATATAGTATGTATGTTAAATTGCCCAGATTTAATTTCAAAACCCGATTATTTTTTAACTTCTATTTAGAAAAGGTTTTATTTTTTAAGGCGATTGGCCTTTTTCATTTGGCGTGGAAATGTAGAGCCATGGGAACAAACGTTTATCTTCAAGAATTGTTATTGTTTTGTAATTTTATTTTCGGAAACGGTTTGTTCAATAATAGAAGCATGTTGATTAAGTTATACTTTTTATATAAACACCTCCTCTAAAATTTTAACAGTGATCAAATAATAATAATTTTGACATTTTCAAATAGAAAACTGTCCGCTTCATAACAAAAAAATAAGAAAATGTAACAATTAATAAACATTGACACATTATCTTAGAAGGGGTGTTGAAAATATTACTATAAAAATATTACTCGTTCTCGAGAAAACTGACATTTCCAAACGTACGATTTTTCCGCAAGACCTGTCCGGTAGCTAGCGCCATCTACGGTTTTCATGATCCATCTATTCTTGTTAATGCAGAAGGATACTTTGGTCGGTTGTGAAGCCACGCCACGCCTTTCACCCTCCCGACCGCCATCCCACAAAATAGGTTTGAGACTTGCACTCGACAAGACTAAGGCCCTTAAAATTTATAGAATTTTTTTTTTTAGTTATTTCAGGAAAGAGAACACATTTTTAAGCAGCGCGTCTTACAACCCGTTCGAGTTTTACGCCTACAAACTAAATACAATAATGGATTTATGGATTAAGAAGGTTAACTTTTTAGAGGAAGTGTACCCGCATTTACGTGGAGGGAGAGTGGGAACCCATTATGTAAAAAAACAGCCTTCAGTACACCCGACCGAGATTCTAACCTCGATCTTCAAATCACCAGCAGTATATTCCAATGCAAGAATAACGCCTTATACCATGCAGCCACCAAAGTGGGTTACATTTTTATTAAAAGGATAAAATGAATTGTATGATGGATACTACGTAGATTAATAATAATAATAATAATAGTAATAATAATAAAAATAATAGTCAGTCTACCTACAAGCTGAAGGTTAGTTTTGATGTGTTTTCCATTCATCCATTGCAGCGGATGCACGAAGCTCTTCACCTGGTTACTGTTTCCCACCCGCATAATCTGGGAGAAAGCTTATGTAATATGTAAAGTCCTTACTATTCGTTCGGGTTACACGGATATGTTAAAATATTTTTTTTTAAATATGTTAAGGATATGTAAGGTTTGATTTATAGGAGATGTAACTATATTTGGGTAGGATAGAAATATATTTTTAGTAGAGGAAAAAATTACACAATAATTACACCCAACCAGGACTCGAACCCTCATCTCCAAGTCATCGATGGTCCAGTTTAATTCGAGAGTGATGCCTTAGACAGTCTGACAACCACAACTTTTTTTTTGTTGTAAATATTAGACAAAATTAAATAAATACGTTTGAATAAATAAATAAATAAATAAAGAATCTAGAGTATTTATCTGGCAATAAAGCGTCCGTATAAAAAAACTAATTCCACCGTGTAAATATAGAGATTTCCTGGTTGTTTCTTTTTTTGAAAAGAAAAATAAAACTTTGATAGACTTGAGTGAAGTAAAAAAAAAAGAAAAGAATTTAAATACGCTTTTCGTCATACGGTATTCAAACACACCAAGAAAAAGAAAAAAAAAAAGGATCTGGTTGATACAGAAACTCGGCTGTAAACGTAAAGAAGGGATTAGGTTTTGAGTCGATATCAGTCCGCTTGTGTGTTACGATACGGTGGGAGGAAATGAGAGTAGTAAGGGGTGAAAGGAGAGGGATTTTTTTTCCATCTAGATACAGCTATGATGCTTTATACATCTATCTTAAAAGGGTAAAATGAAAACGAGTCTATTTTGCATCTCTAAACGTAACCCATCTTTGCTTCAAAACCCGACTTTTGTAAAGGTTTTATATTTTTTTTACTGGGTTTACAATTTGCAGATAAAACCTATCTATGTATGAATATGTATGTGTGTGTGTGTGTGTGTGCGTGCGCGTGCGCGTGCGTGTGAGTGTGTGTGTGTGTGTGGAAAACTTGCTTTTTTTTTTACTCC
>CABFWO010005989.1:10000-40084 GCA_902155825.1 Timema genevievae
GGGGGGGGGGGACTACATTCAAGGGCTACGCAACACAGATCTTATACTTAAATTATAATATTAAAAAAATATTATAATTTTTCATATTTTCAGTGTTAATAAACATAAATAGATTCCAAATCTTAGTTTAAATCTGAGTTCCTCTTTTAGTGTCGCATAAACTTCCATATGAAATAATTAGATTCACTCTTGGTATTAAAAGTTACGTAACACATGTTGGAGGGGTTGTTACTACTACTTGATGTTATAAGAGAGAAGGAGAGTCAAAAGAAGAGAGACAAAGCAGTCACGTGGGATATAGATGACACCTAGCATGTAACTAACGTTAGTAAGATCGCTACTCCTTCGGTGGCCGCATGGTCTGAGGCATTACTCTTGCAGTAGACTAGACAGCCGATGACGGGAAGGTTGAGGTTCGAATCTCGGTCGGGTGCACTGAGTGTGGGTTTTCCAAGATAGTTTTCTACTCTCCCTATATTCAAATGTGAGTAAACTTCCCATAAATATAACCTTACCAATCCCTAAAATCATTAGAGTAATTAGTAAATAATTGTATAACCCAAACGGTTATTAAGATGCAGTGCTAAAAAATAAATCTCTTAAATGAGGTGTCTCATTTTAGTGTGGTTTTCTCAAGTTTTCCTTGGATGAAAGAGTAATTGAGACCTATTATAACATATAATTATATTTTGAAAAGTACAGACAAATAAAATTATATTGTTTTTTTCTAAAATGAAAAAGCTATTTTAGTGATTCCATTTTAACTATTGTCAAATGGATAACACAAAAATCTGCTCTTCAACACTTATTCTAGTTCAAGCGTAATCTCGTATCCAATATCTTGGTAAATCATTCGTAAGATGAGCTCTTAAGATATAAAACGCTTTTTCAAATAATTAAGACGTATATTTAAGAAACCATTGTCTAATCCAATGGGTATTTTTATAGTATCATGCAAGGCCGTAGCCAGCCAATAATTTCAGGGGGGGTTTGGTGGGCCCATCCCCCAATTGACGGAGGCTGGAAAAAATTCTAAATAAAAAACTGTTCTAGAAGCTATCTGAAGTGTTTTTTTATGGCAACACTACCCCCTAACTATCGGAGGCTAGGACAAATTCTAATTATTAAACGACTCTAGAAGCTCTCTAAAGTGTTTTTTATGGTAACATAACACCATAACTGCCGAAGGCTAGAAAAAATTCTAAATAATAAACACCTCTGGAAGCTCTCTGAAGTGCTCTTTATGGTAACACAGCCCCCTAATTTGTACTTGTACCTTAATTTTGATATTGTTTGAACCATAAATAAAGCCATATATATTTTGTTCATAAAATTTCGGGGTGGTTTGAACCCCGAAAACCCCCCCTAACTACGGCCTTGGTATCATGTGAGAACCTACAATTACCTTAAATATAAATAATTATTGTCTCATTTGCTGAAATTGAGTTAGTAGTAAATTGATTTAATTTAATAAATCTTTGAATGTGAACCAATTAATTGAAAACTACAGTATGGATTGGCACAAATAAAATTGAAAATATTGAATAGGCTCAGTAAGTAAATCTCAATATTTTATGAAAAATGTATTTGTAGGTGTCCCACCACTGAAATAAAGGAAAAAAACCACTTGATTTTACACCAAAAAATCCAATGTAGCGTTGAGGATATTAGCCTATCAGAAATTTTTAACTATAAAGAAGGAAAGAAGAACTAAAATTAAGACTAATATTTCATAGGCAAGATTAGAACACTATTCTATACACATTCTAATATATATATAATTCTAATATATATAAGTTTATCACTCGCATGTTGGGAAATGTACCTTGCATAAATAATATTTCAAATAATGAATAATAAACGAAGGATTTAGATCAATATATTATGTTTGTAATAAATGATGAAGATCTACAATGTTTAAAATCCTGCTGACAAATAAATGTATTCTAGCACTAGACTATCTTAAAGACGAGCATGCATAACTTAAAAATGTATAAGTGAAATGCCAAATCTCCTTCACTTGGAATTCAACACCAAAATATCCTTCTCATTCTCAAAACATTTTGAAGGACGAAAAAACATCAATCATTATCACTAGATTTGAAATATGTATTAAAATATGACATACAAATAATTATTTCTATAAAAGCTACTAAAACATATTCAAACACCAAATGGTTATTAAAATAGAAACATATTTTGAGATCATAGATACGTTCATATGTAAGCAAAAATAATACTATTGTGCTTGTTTTTTCTTCAATCCTTTCTCTGTACCTAGATGCATTTAATGGGTTATTTTAAAAAAATTACAAATAATGTTATGTGACAGCAAAAACTTAGTTTTATACTACGGCTTTGACTTTTCTTCACATATTTCATGATTCGCTTTTACTAAGATTCACATCTAAAAAGTAACCTCAAGACTAATAATAATTAAAATTATAAGTTAACCTTCCCGTCATTTATTCTTCATTCTTATATGTAAACCACTTCTACCCTGTAAGGCAGCAAGTATACCTTTCAATGAACAACTATTGTATGGTTTGGTTTATAAAATAGGGTCAAAGTATATTTCATCAAGTAATAATGCAACTATTCAGAGTAAATTAAGCTTAAAACATATATTTATAATAAATCACATATGTAATAGTACACTAGCTTTTACCCAGGGCTTCGCTCACGTTAATATCAGATTTATAAACATGTCCATTCAATCAATAAAGTTTCTAATGCCAAAGTTCTTAATTCCGCACACATAAACCAAATCACGCAACGTATACATATGACCATGATGACGAGTCAAGAGTATCTGTAGAGTAGATATATCTTTTGACTCAAACAATTAAATCAAGAGTAATTATTGATTAAGATTATTAATAAACTGGCTATCTTCATTTTTCTATGAAAATGATTTTTAGGGTACTTTACATAGGCGTTAATTTCCGTATCTCCACAACTATTTGAGAAACTAAACAACTTATCATTGCAAAATTGTAGGACTATTAGAAATAAAAAAACTTTTATTTGACATATATTTTTATAAAAGCAACAGTTTCTGAGATATTTGCAAATATATTAATACAATTTTGTGAGCTTTAGTTGTAAACATATACTACTTAAGTCTTAACGCAATAATTCTCCAATGCCATAGAGTAATTAAATATAAGTATCTAAAAAAGTATGTTATTTTTCCTTAAAGCTCTTAGGAGAAATGTTTGCATAGCAATGATCTATCTCCATTTTAGACTCAATAGTCAATATTTACATTTTTTATTGGTCAAAATGTATAAATGAATAATTAAATATCAATGCGATGACTTGAAGATGTGCAACACCTTATAAAATGTTAAAATTTTAACCAGAAATCAATATTTTAATACGAAGTGTTGACCCTTGTGTACCCAATATTCATCTTTTTTATTTTATTATTTTGTAACTCCCTTTTCCCCAAATCTCCCTTCGTAAGGGATAGTAAGCCAAAGGAGAGAGAAAGTCTGTGTGGTGCACCATACCATTTATTTATTACATCAATATATATGGTTTGGTTTTTTTGAACTTGCATCCCATGTAGAGATATTCTCAGTTGATTGGATGTCCAGGGCAAGAATGATAATCTGCTTCAGGAAGTCTTTTTGGTTGTAAGTGTCCAACTTGAGTTAAAACTTTAGGTAAAGTCCAGGGGTCTTGAGAGAAAGGGTTTTCGTCTTACCGCTGAGCAGTTTATGGGGACAAATTTATTTAATAATAAAATCTACCTACCTTACAAAATAAAAGTGGTTGGTAGTTGGCGCCCAACATTATACATATTATAAATTAAATTAAATTCATTCGTATATTCATACAGAATAAGAATAAGAAAAATAATAACTAAAATAAATATAAATATGTATACATTTTTCACCACAATGATAAGTTGTACTATTTCCAAAAGAGACTTGTTTGTATTCAAATTTTGTAATAGAATTGGCCGGTCATTTTTCATATCTCTCAAAGTGCCTTACGACCCAGATCCCTCGTAGCCTTGCCCGAGAGAGACTTTATAATTTGTTTGAGTTCATTCTAACCTGCATTAAAACTACTTCATTGATGTCTAATTTGTCGACCTAATTCCAATTTATCTGTTTGCATTATATGTGCAATATCTCCAACGTGGTTTCCTTGTTGGCGACCCAAAATGCGAGAGGATATATCACTTGGAAAATATTAACATGATGGTGAGCAAATATCTGAATAGGGGAAAAGCGCTGCACAAAACGGTTTTTGATAAAGTACTGTCCCAGTGTGTCATCCTTTAATAGTCCCATCATCGCTATGTAAACTAATTAGTATGATGACTAGGCTACGTCGTTCATGTTACGTAAGTTTTCAAATGAAGTTGGACGTCTGAATATAAAGAGCAGAGTTTTCAAATAACAAACAAAATGGGAAACATGGGCAATACTTGCATTAGGTTAAGTAATAACCTTCGTTTAAACAAACATGAGGATAACCTTTAAGTTACATTTAGGGAAAGTGAGCGAAGATTACAAGACATCCTATAGTTATCTTTCTGAGTGAGCACAAATTTATTTTCTGATTGCATTTCGCTTTACCGCCCGCTGCACCTCGGGAGTTTAGTTACTCATTTGTCGCCAGTGGGGTTCTAGCAGACGACAGAGAGTGGTGGTGATCATTTTGGGATGCGCAGGTGTGTTACGTGTGTCCATGACTTATCGGCAGGCTGAGCTTAGGTGAGGGTGGTTGATTCTTTTTTTTCCCCTATGACGATGTAGAGATGCTCGATTCATACATAGGCTTTCAATCGATTCTCTGGATTGATCTATATCAAGAGATGTATCAATTTAGTTTTAAAAAATCAATAATATTAAATAGAACTTGGACATATCGACATATATGGACATATAAACGAGTACTTTAGGTTGCTTTAACAGATATACATGCATGCATACATACATATATACATATATATATACATACATGCATACATACATACATACATACATACATACATACATAAATACATACATACATACATACATACATACATACATACATACATACAATACATACATACATACATACATACATACATACATATATATAATATCTATACATTGTGTTTTTTTTGTATCGTGGTTGTACTCTTATTTATAATCAAATTAATTATTATTTATTATAGCTATGATAATTAAATGCACATCGTTGCTACACGATTTAATACATGATTAATTATCAATTCATGTACTCTTCTGGACCACAAGTTCAGTGTCTCCCGCAATTTTATCATCTGTGTCTAAAATACAAAAGAATATTCGCAAGGAAGCCGTGAGGCCCCTCCTCTCACTACAGTCTACCTACACCAATCAGAGCCATCACCCCAGCACATAGCAATAGGAGTTTCTCGAAAGACAAATTCTCAGAAGACCACTTTGCGAGAACTATTACAATAGTCACTGTACAAATAATACAAGCATTTTGAA
Source organism: Timema genevievae (assembly GCA_902155825.1). Lineage (NCBI taxonomy): Eukaryota > Metazoa > Arthropoda > Insecta > Phasmatodea > Timematidae > Timema > Timema genevievae. The sequence continues at coordinate 15,484 of CABFWO010005989.1, forward strand.
AACTAGCATTCCTTGGTCGACCCAGCCACACACGTGCGGGATGAACACAGTATTATAAACCTAGTTTAGATTAAATTAAATTATTGTATCAACATACATACATAATCACGCAGTTCCCATACGGGTAGGCAAGAAATGTTGTCCATAGTTAAAATACCAACAAGTCCATACTTAATCTATCCTCACTAACTTTCTCCACACTTCCCTATCCTCGAATACTCCCTTCACTTCAACAACATCCATACACCGAGTCATACATGCTCTTTTATTCTTAAAACTCTTAATGTTTCTCTTTTCCACACATTCGTCTACCTTGCTTAGTATATGAATGGGCATATATTATTTGAGAAAAACAACTAATATTGAATCCATTAGAATATCGGTATATTTTCCTACTATGATTAATCTAATCGATTATTAGTAAACTATTTTTGTTGTATAAATAATGTTAATGTGATAGATTAAGCCTAGGCCTACATTTAATTAATGTTATCACATTATAAAATAAATTTTGGTACACCAAATGGTAAAAAACCATTAGACTAAATCTTTGATAAGATAGTATCATTTAGTATCTTTAAGAGGCCCTTTAATAAATTATAATATTAGTTAATCTGTCGGAAGTGTGTTGTCAAACCATAAAAAAGACCTTACACATTAACTAGGTGCCTTTTTATAATATAAATTATATATCATTAATGGTATTTGTAGCCCATAACTGCAGACTTTGATTTCAAGATATTCTTAATAATGAAAAATACATTTCTTACAGCCAATAAAAAATTACTGTATTTTTTATTTTATTTCCTTTTGATTTTTATATTAGCTCTCTTAGAAATTTCAAGAGAAAGACTCCATTCGTAAATCACATCCAAACCTTTGAATCGATCAAAATCAATTAATCTAGGATATAAAATCGATTAATATAAAATTAGATCCACAATCCAAGATCGAGCCTCCCTATAATGATGCAGACCCGCGCTTGGACAGAACTATCTCGTGTTGTGGATGATACGAAACTTGTACTTTTGAAGTGTCGACAAGATTGTTATCCCTCGCTTGCGGCTTCAGGGGTAACTGGTTGATGTCACGACGACTGCGTGGGTAGGGGCAGGAAAAATGTCGGCGAGAGTGTCCCAGCAAAGTTAGTCGTGGTGGAGTATGAGGAAGTCCCGGGGTGAGGTCCTGAGGTGGGGCGGTATTGTGCTGGTCCAGGCAACGTGAGTCACGGTGGAGCATGAGGAAGTCCTGAGGTGGGGCGGTATTGTGCTGGTCCAGGCAACGTGAGTCACGGTGGAGCATGAGGAAGTCCTGAGGTGGGGCGGTATTGTGCTGGTCCAGGCAACGTGAGTCACGGTGGAGCATGAGGAAGTCCTGAGGTGGGGCGGTATTGTGCTGGTCCAGGCAACGTGAGTCACGGTGGAGCATGAAGAAGTCCCGAGGTGGGGCGGTATTGTGCTGGTCCAGGCAACGTGAGTCACGGTGGAGCATGAGGAAGTTCCGAGGTGGGGCGGTATTGTGTTCGTTCCGGTGAGGTTAGGCGCAGTGTGGAAGTAGGGTGATTGTCCCGGCAACGTGAGTCACGGTGGGAAAAAGAGTGACAATGAGGAGAGGGAGGGTTAGAGCAATATCGCTCCTTCGTAGCATGAGGCAGTTTAATTGCTCTTTCAAACAGGTGGAACACCCGGGTTGGGTAGCCACTCTCCGACTACCCTCTGGCAGAGGAACCACCGTATTAGATTACCTCTGCTGCTGCCTGGCCTTAGAGGTACACTTTAAATTCAATCTCTTTCTCAAATACTTACTCTTTCTAGGGAAAGAACATAGATTATATAGAATGTACATTTTTCATATTAAGCTATTTAATTTTCTTATAACATTCCCGATTATGAGTGATCAAGTTAATTTTCGTCACATTCAACTATTATTTAAAAGGATTTGAGATATTTGCCAGTTTATAAGACTCAAAGATACCCTTTTAATGACGATGTAGTTTTTTTACATGATTGATTGCAAAATTGCCGTGAAATTAACCGGTCGTTCGCGATAGACCAGTTGCACTAGAACTTTTCACGACATCTTTGTTTGTTTCAACCTGTACGATACAAACGGTTCCCCCTCTTCCAGCTGAAACTGCGGGGAGTTACGCAAGTGATGTTAAGATGGTCCTAGTATCAGCCCGGGAAGCACACTATTGATGTCTCCACGATATGGTACGAGTCAGGGTGAGAGCTCTGTGCACGTTGATCACTATCCCAGTATTACCTTATCTAACAACGACTAACCAGGTATATGTTTTCATTCTGGGTGCTTCAGGTGTTAAAAGTACCAGAACTATATTTTGTTTGAAATGGATTGAATCTGCAAGTATTACACCAAATTAAATTGTAATTAATTATCAGTTTTATCCCCGTGCGACTCATTTACACTCTCTCTCTCTCTCTCTCTCGTACTTTTATTTCTATTAAGTTGGCCTTAAATTCAGTTATCCCCTTTATTCTCTAATTAACTTACCCCGTTGTGATTGGTGAAATACCGAAGTATGTAAAGCGACGTTTATTATGAAAGGATAATAGGGTATATTTTGATTAATTTCCATCGATGGGTATTATATCAGGGGGTGATTGTTGGTAAGTTGTAAAAACCTGGAGATTGATGTTCAGGGAGATGAGAGGGAAAGGGGTCGACTAAAACGTGTTTTAGCGTAAGGAGGGGACGTTTAATTGATTTTTAAAATAGACTTAAATACTTCTAGACTACACGAAACAGGACCAACCTGTCCTGCAAAACTTTTGCCTTTAATAACGTCATGGCCACAAACAATGGCGACTTAAGGGTGTAGGGCCCTAAATTAATAATATAATAATTATATATATATTAGTATGTCTTATTAAATCAAACTTGGATCAGTGTATTAAATATATATTAAATGTATATTTTAAGCTCAGTGTTTACTCAAAGTTTGAAATCTTAGCATCTAATGCAACAATTTTTAGAAAAACCAATGATGCAAAGATTTCACATTTGTAATGTTAGAAATACTTGAAGAAGTTTATTAATTGAAATAAATATTATTTTAATGAACCTTCAATTAATTGCATAAAAATTTGCCAAATAAATGCAATATTCAATTAATTATTTTGTATACTTAAACGTGTGTAATATATGTCGTAAGTTAATAGGAAAATCCTGCTTATTGCAAAAGACGCCATCAATTTACAACGAGCCAGGCTAATTGGAAAGTAATATTATATCTGCTTATCAGTCTGATAACTTTTAGGCTTATTGCAATGAGCTCATACAGCCTTAGGCTATTATGGAAATGAATCTTTGCTCGCTCAATCAGTCTAGTCGATTCCAGGCTAATTACAATACGCCCAAGATAATGAAGGCTTATTAAAAAATATACAGCAGAAATTCCCAAACTGTGGGACGTACAATCATTCCTGATGGTATGCCGTGATAAGCCAAACAAAACAAACAAATTAAAGTCGTAAAAAAATTGCCTCATAAAATCTATTAAATATATTATGACCCAGTCTAACATAGATTAAAATAGATTCACTCAGTGATTGTAGGGGTGGCAACGTTGATTAAAGATCAGACAGACGGTGCAGTCGCACAGTCTTTAATAAACGCGCAAACGGTGGTACCTACTCTAAATTACGGAAATTGTTGGGGTGGTACGCCATTCCAAAAGTTTGGGAACTGCTGGTCTACTGAATATAATATTTTTCCCTTTCAGCATGTTCTTAAATTAACTTGTTAAGTTCCGTACGATGGCAAGGTTTGATTAAAAATCTAAAGTTCAAGTAATGTATGGTAAAAAAGATTTTTAAAAACGTAACAAACTCTTATGAATAAGTAATAGTTATTAAAAAATAATAATACAAATACAAATTTAATAGTTATCTTTCTTTAACAGAAGAAATATACGCGTTTACAAGTATATTGTGACATTTACCATTTTAAATTCACACTTAACGCATAACACGTTTTTTTTATTTACACACGGTAAACTGTTGTGACATTTTGATGTGCACAATTATTTTGTCTTCTTACAGGTACACTTTTTCGTTTGACGCTGTTTTTTTTTTTTTTGAGACTATACACTTGCAAATGGCATATCCCTGGCCCCCAAACTTTGATTCCTTACTCACAGCTTCACGAACAGTTATAAATTTTTCTGGGATATCTTTATAAATTTGTGTACCGGAAATCTAGAGGTCACTTCTATTAGATTGGGCTGTAATACATTTTTTAGATTTTATGAGGCTATTTTTTTTACGACTTTAATTTGTTTGTTTTATTTGGATTCTCACGGCATACCATCAGAAATAATTGTACGTCCCACAGTTTGGGAACTTCCACTGTAGACTTTTTAATAAGCCCTCACTATCTTGGGCGTATTGCAATAAGCCTGTAATCAACTAGAGTGATTGAGCGAGCAAAGGTGCGTTTCCTTAATAGCCTAAGGCTGTATGGGCTTATTCAATAAGCCTACAAATTATCAGGCTGATAAGCAAATATAATATTATTTAGCAATTAGCCTGGCTCGTTGTAAATTGATGGTTCTTTTAGCATTAAGCCTAATTTTCCAATTCACCTACAAAATTCTTTAAATTTGGCAATTGCTGTAATGCTCTGTGGGTGTGATATTCCTCTTTTCTCTAACAGTGTATATTATTTCGTATATGTTCTTTGGTAGAATGTTTAACAATGTCTATTATCTCGTTTCAAATATCTTACGAGTTTTAAGTAAATATCTCTTTTTTATTTACAGTAGCAAGAAAGTCTATGTTGTGCACCCTCCCCACCTTTTTTAAAAAAACAAATTATCCCTTTTGCAAAACAAAATCTATAAATGTATATGTGGATATAAATTATTTAAAAAAACATGTTAGAAAATTACGAAACTTAGCTCCGTCGGTAGGACGTCCACCTACGGAGCTAAGGGTCCCGGTCTCAATCCCTGGCATGGTTGATAAATTTATAATTGTTGGAATATGGGTTTACCCTTTCACAGTGATGAATTGATGGATGGGGGATGGATTTTGTATTTGTCCTTGATTTAATATTAGAGTAATTAGTACAAAAGCGTATAACCTTACTACCTGAACAGGTAGTAAGACACACGGCGCTAAAAACAGGTTTAAAAGCAATGGCACCGACAAACTACAATGGCATCACGTAACATAATTTGAGAGCCACTACTGTATTAGCTTGGTTCAGGTTACAGACATGTCCAGATGGACACTAACAATATGTGCATTTGTGCACAGAATATCTACATCAATATTCCACCTCCACAATCATAACACATATATGCCTACATTTTCAACCACTCTTTTTTTATGTCCTTTCTCGTCAAATGTTTTTTCTAACGTATTTTCTCCCCTTTGATCAGACGTAACGGATTAGTTTTATAACAACTACCAAAACAAAGTTCGTAGGTCCCAAGTTCAATTCCCGTATCCAGATGTTATTTTTTAATATAAATAGTATGTAAATGAAGCTATAACCGTAGTTAAAAAATACTCATATTCAACATAATGTAGAGATAATGCTTTAAATACTTTAAATACTTAATCTATTAGTTCGGCATATCAGTATATAGCGTACTTAGTGTAATTGATATTTATAATTTTATTAATTACACTAGTGTGTTAATAATGAGAAATATCTAAAACAGATGTAGTGTACCTACATTTTTGTGGAGGGACAAAGGGAAACCATTTAGAAAGATGCACCCTGTGTTTACCCATTCGGGATTTGAACCCTGACTATCATTCATCGTTAAAATAAAATAAATGAGCTTTGTGTTTAAATCAAGTTAAGGTTAACTTTAAAAATGAACCGATGGTTTAGTTCGGTCCCGAGGTGACCTGGCGGTTTAGGGGTAAGGTGTCAGACTTCTGTGCTGGGGGTCCAGTGTTCAATCCTCAGTCCTGGCACAGATTTATCTGATTGCCAAACCCTTCCTTCACCTCTGACAAGACGTATATTAATCACAACTTGTGANCCTTCCTTCACCTCTGACAAGACGTATATTAATCACAACTTGTGAATGTGTGGAATGCCAGGCTTCCACCGTGGTTCGGATTCCACTTTAAACTGTAGGTCCTCTATTTCATCTCACAATCACCCTACCATTACACATTAGCGTGAGTGCTTATAACCCCAACGGTAGTAAGACGCGGTACCAATATTAATAATAATAGTTCGGTCCCTGACTTACAGTTTATATTCATAATAGCCAGAGAAGACTGTCTACCTGATAATCCGCCCCCTCTACCACCCTCCCTTCCCTACCCGAAACTTCGTCCCAAGACTTTCCAGTCACTCCATCGCTGACGAATATCGGTTTTTTGGTTCTAAACGGAACGGACCGTTAGCATCCACTTTCACCTTACCATCAGTGACATAAACGCTATCTTACAGATTTTTCTCAACATTGGCTCTGTTCAAACAACGTTAAGGGCCAGGTGAACCGGGTGTCTACTCAGGGAACCAGTTCTAGGTAGCCGTCAAACAGAACACCAACCTAGCCTAACGCTGACTGGGCTTGAGATGAAAATAATTACCAAACCTATAACAGCTCACCTAACATAACTATTTTTAAAAAGCTCTTTTACATCTTGAAAATATAGCACCCTAAACTATTTTTTAGCAATTATATCGTAAACCTTTTCTTATATCAAAGTGTTTGTTATGAGAGGAGAATTAAATAAGAGAATATTGTCTAAAAAAGCACGTTCTTATATATTTCTTTGTAATGCATTGAAGCATTCTGAATATGATTACCATTTGTGGAATTTCCTTTCACCCCCCATTAGGCTTGAATTTGTTAAATTTGGGGGCTATTTTCATAATTTTCCCTTATACCCCAGTTATATAGAGGGGTGCTAAAAGGCAATCCCACCAAGGTGTAAAATTTACCTTGGACCACCCCAGGTAACAAAGAGCTATTGTTCTAAACAGGCTCACTGAAAGTGGCCAAGTACTAATATGCTGTGTCAAGTGGTAATCAGTTTAAGCATAGGCAGTAATTCAGATGACAACCATATGTTGCCACATCCAACACAAGGACGATGATTTGACAGGAGCAGTCAATGAGTAACAATATATTATTTTTGTAGTTTCCCCAATGGGCTTTTGCAAACAACGGTTATATCTCCATTGTGGAGTATAATTCGTTCACCCTGTAAGGTAACAAGCTTAACTTGTATTATGCAATTATGATGCATCTTATAGGCTAGGGCCATAGTGTAATCCGCCAAGGTAAGACTGATACTTTTCAGACTAAACGGAGTGTGCCTATTATTTTTTTAAATCCTACATGCCCAAGCTCATCGATTTTTAACATCCGCCCTTTTACCGGCTTTCTCCTGTGTATTAATAAAAAATACCGTTTTAAAGGAAATGCACTCAGACCAACGTTGATAAAGGATGGTAAAACCACATTTGTTGACCACATGTGGAAATAATATATTATTGTGCAGCGAAATTTCCCAAGCCAGTCTCCACATCAGTGGTTACCAAATTATAGGAATAGAACGCATTATAATGTATGGACACAAATATTTGTTATAGTTAGGAAACTCTGAGAAGATTTAAAATATATATATAATGTATTAATAAATTGATTAAATAAAATTCCACATCGGTGCCTGGACTAAACGTCAAGTTTGCTGGCGATAGTGAGGTTGAAGTTCGAATCTAGGCCGGGTGTACTGAAGATAGTTTTCCACTAGTCCTCCATGCAAATGCTGGTGTATTAATGTTGCCTCTTGCCAAACTCTTCCTTCACCTCTAGCAAGACGTGTATTAATCACAACTTGTGAATGTGAGGAATGCCAGGCCTCCACCGTGGTTCGGATTCCACGTTAAACTATAGGTCCTCCATTTCATCTCACAATCACCCTACCATTACACATTAGCGTAAGTGCGTATAACCCGAATGGGTAGTAAGACGCGGTGCTAACAATAATAATAATAATAATAATAATAATAATAATAATAGTAATAATAGTAATTTTGCCTTGCTCATAGATAGGTATTAGAGTACAGTAAAATAAAAAGAAATAGCTACTGCTACTGTGAGCTAACCTTATTAATCAAGTATTTGGCACAAACAATATATACTTATTTGTAAATAAGTAATTAATAATATTTATCTCTGGAGGCTTTATTCAAATGTATATAGAACATATTGTAATCAATATTATTTTTGGACTATTGGCTATTCACAAACACAGTTCCAATAGAAAATGTGACGAGGTTAAGGTGGTGTTTTAGGGGACGCGAGAAAAGGTGTTTTTGCGGGGTTTTTTTTAAAATAAAAACTACATTTTTTAACCAAATAAAAAATGTTTATTGCGTTATTACAAACAGAGAGTTAAATTTCCTTCACATGTTGATAATCAACAGTAGTTGAATATCTGCCATTAGCATAGCGGCATTAGATGAGAAACATTTAAATGAAGAGAAAAAATTATAATTTAATTCCAGGACACCCTCGACAGATATTCAACAACTGTTAAGGTCATCATGTGAACAATATTAAACTAAATGTTTGTACAGAAGAAATATTTGAATTATTTTCACTAAAAAACGTTTTGCTACCAAAACTATAAAAAAAAATTACCTTTTCTCACCTCCAATACATCTCCACCTTAATGGTCATCATTTTAACATTTATTAAACTAACTTTATACACAACAATGTATTTAAAATAATAAAAAAACAGCGATGTAGTAAGAAGGTCTTGTAATTTTTTTTTAAATTTATACCAAAGTTAAATTATTTTTAAAAATTGATGCTAAATAATAAAAACATGTCAAGCAAAACTTTTTTGTATGATAAAATGCCTTTAAAAAAACTGTAGGGTTATATCTTTAAAAATATTGACCTTGAAATAACCTTGAAGATGCCCCAAGTCTAAAATTAAATGTTCTCTCTCAAAAAAAAAACATTTTTTCAAAAAAATTATTTCTAAAATTCTTGGTTTTAGTTATATTCTGGTGTCTCACTTTAAATGCCTCGAACCGGTATATTTAAAATATTAGCCGAGCATGAATCTTTTTTCAAAACATATTTGAACACTTGTATAAGGTTTCAAGTACTGATGAAAATACATTTTCAAATAATAACGATTAGAGTGTTTGGTTTTTTTCAAATTCATACTTTTAAACATATTTACACATTGATTAATTTTTTATCACTACATCCTACTCCCCATTCAGGATATTCACATACGTACTAATAATTTATATTAAGAATTAGAGATAAGTAAGGTTGAATTTATAGGAAATGTACCTAAATTTGCGTGGCGGACAAGTGGCTAAACCATTAAGAAAAAAAATGAGAATATGACCCAGATTCGAACCTTGATTTTCCCGTTATTGGCATTCCAGCCCACAACGAGGAAAACTTATTTAGACCATTCGACCAGTGGCGTGTGTGGTTCTGTAATTGATTAATTAGTAATGTATTAAGGAAGAGAAGGCAGGGTTAAAATAATGAAGCCCACCTGGCCTAGTACCGAGCTTCAACATTCAGACGCATATATTACTCCCTAGACCGCATAATCACAAGTGCGGAGACTGCTTGAAGTTGTATTTAAAAGTTATAGGTTGAGAGTTATTGCTACTATTCTAATAAATTTTTCAAAGGAAATCATTTATAACTTATAGCTTTGATTTTATTTTTTTTATAAAATAATCCCAGTTCTTTCATACTGGTCTATAAAACTGGCAGCTTTGAAATATTTGACTCCGGATCTCTTTTGATGGAACTACTTTTGATAAACTCCATCCTCCCTGACCCCGCACATGGTGGGTGTTAAATGGGTTACGTTTGCAAATTGATAATTTGCTTACCCAGATTGGATCTATAACATCATGGGGGGAGAGGGGGGTAGAGACATAATTAAACCTTGATGGTGAACAGGGTTGCAACCCCTTTCTAGCCAGACTCTCTCTGTGGGAATGGATTTTCCCTTCTATGGCTCACGGCAGAGCGCATGCGCAGTCCACATGGTTTACTCGCGCGCTGTTCACACGACGTTAAGTCTGACCGGCTTCGATATCTGCTGCAGTCGTCTGAAAAGAGCTGAGATTAACAACAAATACATGTGCCCCACGTCTTACTACCCGTTCGGGCTATACTAATATTCACACGAATGGACTAGGGACGAGGACATTGGAATTCGAAATAATGTGCTCGAATTCGAGTGGAGGTAGAGGGGGACTATTTAGGGAATATTAACCTCATTTTTCAGTGGCCGAATGGGCTAAGGCGTCACTCTCGTGTGAGATTGGCCGGTTTATGACGGGGATATCAGGGTTCGAATCCCGGTAGGATCTACTGAAGGTGTTTTTCCTCAATGTTTTCCCTCTCTTCCTCCACACAAATGCAGTTATAAAACCTCTAAAAATGCTTCCTTCCTCATCCTTTACCTCTTTATAGGGATTATAATGTGTGAGTATAGCCTGAACCGGTAGTAGGACGCGTTGATGATGATGATGATGATAATAATAATAATTCCATTTATTATAGTGTTGGTCAACAGTCGTGAGACCTATGACAGGTCAGCACTTAAAAGTACACAAGTACCTTACAAGCACATATAATAAAAATCAAAAACATAATATATAAATATTGATACATGCTGATGTATAATTATAAAAATAAGACATAATTATTAATAATAGATGACAAAAATAATAAGTAAATAAATAAAGAGTGGTAAAAGAGTAAATATTTAAAAGGATAACCGTAAACAAAAAATAAATCAGAAAAAAAGTACATTTAAGTATTCGAGGCAGAGCCTCAAAGAGTAACTTAGTTTAAGGGAGTTCCCTAAATAGCTCTCTGAGTTTAGCATTTCTTTTATGATAAAGTCAAATTTGACAAATTTGTAATTAGTGCTGTGGATACAATGGCTCACTTTCTAAGAGTTGTCGAAAGAAAATAATTTTGGGCAATGAGAGGCCCAATAAGGAACATGTATACATCTACATGATCAAGGGAAAATTTACTAGAAATGTTGATATTGAAAATATTATAAACAAAAAGGGCATCACAATAAATTCAACGCGAGAAGAGAGTTTGGATCCCTAAAAGGTTTCGAATTTGTCATTGTCATAATAAATCTGGTTATTAAAGAATTTATCAAAGCACACAGTGACAAATTTTCTTTGAACATTTTCCAGCCTGAGAGAGTCAATTAAGGTAATGGAATGCCAAGCAATAGTAGCATATTCTAACTATATTCCATTCACGGTAGGAATTACTCTCTGAAAGGTCTTTTTTCCTACCAATATCCTACTATATAATAGATTTCTGGTAGGGAAAAAGACCTTTCAGAAAACAATTCCTACGCTGAATAGACTTTACTCGTAGATATAACCAGGGCATAGAATAGCCAAAAAACAGTAAACTTTCTTAAATGATGAGGTAATAAATTTAATAAGACCTAGTAATTTCAAAGATTGGGATAATATATGTTCAACATGATAGTGGAATATTCTGAAAAATGATACCTCGACATTTTTCAATTTTCAGAACATGATATCTAGATGGAGTAATCCTCACTAAAAGCATAAATAATAGCTTGGGCTATTTGATTCTTAAATGATAGTGGAAGTTGAGTTCACTTTCCAGAACACATGTAGATCATTTATATAGGGGGAAATTATGTCATCATTGACATAATAATAATCATCTTCAATACACCCGACAGGGACACGAACACTGAGCTCTTCTTTATCGTTAATTCAGTGTGAGAATATCCTTGAAACATGCTGTCACCGGTGTGGGTGTAATGAGTCTATGTAGTGTGTATCTGACACCTTAGGTTAGTTGGAAGCGTGTCTGTCTACTGAAATAAGGGTTGCGGGCTTGATTCCCAGAATGGACGACAAATGTATAACTTTAAAAATATTAGGGGGCTGGGTGTTGTGCATTTTCTAGATTTAAATAAGTTCATAAGTCATGTGCTGATACAATCAATCTGTTCAGAAAATTTACTTTAACTATTTAAAATAAATAATCATTTGCAAATTAATAAATATTCCAACTAAAATAAAACCACAAACAGTATAAACCACATCAGTGTAATCTGCACCAGTGTATACGTGGACTGATTTTTAGGGTCACCTAGTTTGGTTAGTCATTTATATGGAGGTCTCAGCTTAAATCCACGCCAGATATATTTAGAAAGTTTTTTCTATGTGGTTTTCTACACTCCCTCCACGCAAATTCGAGTATTATTCCTTTAAAGTACATTATTCTCATCCTTACTAAATTAGTGAAGTTGTATTATATCACTGAGCCTACTACCTATTCGTGCTATGCAAACATTTACTAATTGTACTAATTTGCTATGGATGAGTAAGGTTGAATTTAGAAAAGATATATACACATTTGCGTGGAAGGAGAGTGGAAAACTGCTTAGGAAAACCACTGTCAATACACCCAACCAAAATATGAGCCCCAATTTCTTCATCATCGTCAGTCCAGTCTATTACGAGAGTAACGACAAAGACCGTTTGATCACCGAAACGGGTATAAGTTTAATTAAACGCATGTGTCCAGAACGTGTTGAAATAGGTGGATTATTAAAGTACAATGAAAAAACTAACTATTTTTTAAATCATCTCTTCGCCTCTTAACTGATCCTCGGCCTCCCAACTACTCGGCTACGAGTTCATGTCCAGTGCAGGTTTTAATCATGATATTATATCGCTACTCCCTCCTATTTTTGAAACATGGTTTTAGCGCGTCACTCAAATGATTACAGGGGTCTGCCCTACCCTATTGACATGTGCATGTGCTTTGAAGCGACCACCCTCTTCTGCCCTCTGATTGGCAGAACCGAGAGCTATTTTTGATCGTTGGTAGTTCGAGACCCTCCGATCATTTTGTCGACACATTGCCCAAGCAAAATAAGCTGACGTTTTAATATGACATGCTTGTCGCGTCGACACTAATACGCGCTGTCACACATGTCCGCAAACTTAACATGTTATATTTATAGTATATACATGTATATAGAAGGATTATTTTTATTTTTATTTTTTTTCCTCTCGACTTTCTAAGGATTTTCTTAAGACACGGATCTGTAAAACTAGGAAAACAAGTTCGTGAGTGAAAACATAGACGCCCATAGAATCAGGGGTGGGTAAACCAGACGATATCCCGGTGGGCCGGTTTTATTTTAGCTGCCAGAAATACTTTATTTTCAAACATGAGGTTTTTTTCAATTTTAGTAATTCAGTTTAAAACATAGTATTTCCCATTTTAATTGTTAATTTCAAAACATGAGTTTTTGCCGATTTCATTAATCATTTTAAAATATCAGTTCTTACCAACTTCAATAAGAAAATGTTAAATATGAGTTTTTACCAATTTTAATAATTAATTTTCAAAAATTATATTTTCCAATTTCAATAACTTATTTTAAAACATGAGGATTTACCAATTTCAATAATAAATGTTAAAACTCGAGCTTTTACGAATTTTAATAATTAATATTAAAACATAACGTTTGGTAACAATTTAATTTGTAACTTTTCTTTCACTACCCGTTGAACCTCCTCTCAAAAACCTTCCTTATGTGTTACTTTATTAATCTTTGTGCTCCGTCCGGGATATTCCATTCTTAAACTAATAAAGTAGGGCCGAGGGAAATTAAATAGACATGAAACTTACCCTTATTTTCTTAGTTCAAGACTGGAAAACCATTTGGGAAAATATCACCCAGAGTAGGACTTACATCCGATCGATATTCGAACTATGATCTCCCGGATTAAGTCATGGGACTTATGGGCTAAAGCGAGAAGACCTCCACCAGCTGGAGGGATTCTAGGGATTAATTAAAAATGTATATAATTTGTGAATGTTGAATCAAAGTATTAGTTAACTAAATCATGTGTTTAAGTAGAGTTCAATTAATATATTGTAATAAATATACTACGTCAAAAATAAACACTATTGTATACATATATTTTTTTTGGCGGTTTATGATGTCATACAGAATGTATAATATTAACAATGACTTTACATGTCGGAATCCTGATAAACGTTATCTCTAACAGTATTTAGTATTGTTTTTAAATCTGAAATGACTGATATTGATGTCTACATACAGTTACTGCCTTAGGTTTATAGTTATAGTTTGTTATTATATCACGTAAACTATTGATAGCTGTGATTTTTTCCCCCTTTCAAAATATTATTTGGGTAATTTAATGTTTAAGAATATAACATAATAAAACTAGAGTTTTCCCTAGGCTTCATTTGCTTTTAAGTCGAGTAAATTAAATCTTTTTTTTTACAGCGAATTAATTTTAAACTACTAGAAACACCTGTTAAGACACCTGTGAGGTTAGGAAATGTTTTATATGTCGACGATGCCACAAATTAACGACACCCTCCCTTCCTCTAGCAAGAAAACAAAACAGAATGTTTAAATTCATGCAGCCCTTGCAACAAGATTTGTTCACTCACGTGGAGGCATTGTTGAAATAAACAACAAAAATAATTGTTTACATGGTTGCATTCCTTTCATCAAGATTATCTCTATTATGTGGAGGCATTGTTGAAATGAACAACAAAAATAAATAGTTTAAACTTATTATTCAAGAAATAAAAACAAATAAACTTATTTACATGAAAAAATATATTATAACTGAAAAAGCACCTCAATTTGAGGTGATACTACAGTGATACTAGCATTGTCTCTTTTACTCGAAGGTATTTTTGTAATTATCACCAAAATAAATAGTTTAAAATATAAGATTTAAGAAACAAAAATAATCAAACATAATTTACACGCAAAAAGTTTTAAAAACGGAAGAGTTAGCTAAATGTAGGTAAAAATGTGGTAAATACATTGAACACCAGTCCAAATACATAGTTTAAAATGTCTATATAAGAAATAAAAATAAAGTATATGTGACCGGTCACAAGAAAAGGGACCTCATCGTCACAGAGCAAAATTTTCAGGAGCAGTGTTTTTTGTGAATTGGGTCAAAAAATCACATTTTCAGTTAAAGCCATCCATGTTCTCGTTCTTAACATCTGAGCGATGGTTTTATTACATACTTCAAATTATAAGTAGGAAAAAAATAAATCCTATACTATTGCAGTGGCAACAAAGAGACCTAATCAGCAACAATGAAAATCAAATGGGTGAAGTTAAGATCTCTTTTAATTTATTTTGCAAATCAGTCAATTATGCAGTTGTGTTTAGGTAGATTTGTTTTTTATACTTTTTTAAATCTATCAATTGTTGGTTGGTATCAGCTGACAGTTTAGAAATTTGTAATTGTTTGGACTGTAGAGTTTAGCCTCACTGGTCTGTTTATTGATAAAAACCTAACATAATTTCCTATAACGGAGAAAAAACTAAAAACTTTTGTTAGAAAACAAATATCATTAGCCAAAATTATCTTGTTTTCCCAACAATGACATTTTTATAAACAATGATATATGATAAACACAGATTTAATAATTATGATCATGTTATAAAGCATTTTTTGTCTTAACATTTTTTTAGTTATTCCTTTTCAGCAAAAAAGTTATAAGTGAGAGAAATAATCTAAAGAAAGATTTAAACTCACCATAAAGTTTCCATTTGTATGGGAAATAATACACCTACCTCTTGGCAAATATAGTTTTGGTGCTTGCTTTTGTAAAATGTAATACTTAACCCTTATTTTTTCCAAACACACTTTTTTAAACTTTCGAATTCAAATGACGAGAACCTTTACAATTTTTGGAGTATTTTAACATATTTCATAATAGTTAATTCAGATTGTTTTGTAGTTTACAGGGATACAAATAACTCAATAATATTCTAGGTGAAGATAAGGTCTCTTTTCCTGTGACAGTTCACTTATAGAAACAAGCACTTTATAATGAGCGCCCTATCATACAAAACCAAATTATGGTTTCGGCTCACTACCAGGCGATAAACAATTATACTATTCGCAGCGTTAACGCATTCAACAACCAAAAACTTTAAATGCTAGCAAAGAATGAAACCAACTTGAGGCACACGATGATCTCCCACCCACCCACCCACCCACCCCATCTTTCTATGGTCGAATCAACTACAATGACTTACACCCGTACCAAGTAGCCGCGACGTATGTTTACTGATTCCGCCTAGTTTTTCCCACACTGATTTGCTCGATGATGAGATAACGTGATGTTATAAAGCTTACCCTGTTCCCAGAAAAATAATTAGTGGAACAGAATAAGTCCTGTCTCAATCCTTTGAATACTTTTTGAGTTGAGTTTACTTGCAACAAACAAACAAAAAAACAAAAATAAAATTAGATTATTTAGTCTTCTCATTGTTTATACTATTATTTTTTTCACCTTGTAACCCATATAAATGATATTAGATACAAAATGTTTTATTTTTTGTCTTTTTTCAAAAATTCTTGGGTTCCTGAAGTCTTTGCCGACACCTAAGAAATTTAAAGTCTAGAAAAATCTGAATCTCTAGTATCCAAGATTTGTTAAATTACTATGTACCATGTTTTCTAGTTAAAAGTAATATATATCAGAGATTTTAACCAGCCAGAACTAGGATACCACAAATTTGTTTTCAGGATAATGAGTATGTTAAGGAAGATCCTAAAATTATTTATATTTAAACAATCCTTTTTTAACTAAGAAATAGAGAATGGTTCTCCAACAAAAAAGTTAAAAAACAATTCAAAATATTGTCTAAAGTTCTAACTATAGGTAGTTTTTCTGGCTATCGCTGAAATAATAGCATTTGAACAAAAAATAAAAGTTATTTAATTTCATTTTACTATAAAAATATTTTAATAGAGGTTTTTATATAAAATCAATATAAACTACACATAAATATATCGTAAAGAAAATAGTTTCTGTTGAAGAGAGTACTTAAAAAAATAAATGGACTATAAATAAAATAAGCGTGTGAAAAAGACTTCCACAAACCCTTCAGACATAATCGCAAGGACGTGAAGTGAATGTGATTCGCTATTGGCCCTTGTCATCAGTTTGTGCTGTCCCTGAAGGATATACTCCTCCCCCCCGTGTCCTTGAAGGAAATTGTAGAGTATTGTTGCAGCAATCACGCGATATTGTTCCTTACCTTCCCGCCTGGCACTTTTATTCGCTCTCCTCTTCTCTATTTCATATTGACTGGATTGAAAATAAAAAGGTATGAGCAACGAGGAGTGTGCTGAGGGTTTAAACAGTTCCCTCGAGGGGGCTGTCTCGCAGGTAATAATATCGGAACACATGAGTAAAATGGAATAAAGGGTTTTAAAATAGTCCGATAGCATTTCTCGAACACGTGACCTTCATGCTACAATTCTGTATTGGTGTTGTGTCCTTCCTGCTGGAATACTGTAGTGATGTGATTTTCGTGTTGGAATACTAAAGTGATGTTGTGACCTTCCTGCTGGAATACTAAAGTGATGTTGGGACCTTCCAGCTGGAATACTGTAGTGATGGTGTGACATTCCTGCTGGAATACTGTAGTGATGTTGTGATCTTCCTGCTGGAATACTGAAGTGATGTTGTGACCTTCCTGCTGAAATACTTTAGTGATGTTGTGACCATCCTGCTGGAATACTGTAGTGATGTTATGACATTCCTGCTGGAATACTGTAGTGATGGTGTGATCTTCCTGCTAGAATACTGAAGTGATGTTGTGACCTTCCTGCTGAAATAATGTAGTGATGTTGTGACCTTCCTGCTGGAATACTGTAGCGATGTTGTGAACTTCCTGCTGGAATACTGTAGTGATGTTGTGACATTCCTGCTGGAATACTGTAGTGATGTTGTGACCTTCCTGCTGGAATACTGTAGTGATGTTGTGATCTTCCTGCTGGAATACTGAAGTGATGTTGTGACCTTCCTGCTGAAATACTGTAGTGATGTTGTGACCTTCCTGCTGGAATACTGTAGCGATGTTGTGACCTTCCTGCTGGAATACTATAGTGTTGTTGTGACCTTCCTGCTGGAATACTGTAGTGATGTTGTGAACTTCCTGCTGGGATACTGTAGTGATGTTGTGACCTTCCTGCTGGAATACTGTAGCGATGTAATGACCTTCAGACCTTCCTGCTGGAATACTGTAGTGATGTAGTGACCCTCCTGCTGGAATACTGTAGTGATGTTGTGACCTTCCTTCTGGAATACTCTAACCCGACTAAGAAATTGGATCATCAACTAGGGAAACACACACTATTTTGGAACGCAACACCCGTTCTTTCTATCTACAATTTTATTTTATTTTATTACATTTAATAATGACATATGGGTTTGATCATGTGCACGTTAACGGTCCTGGTGTGAGAGTATAGGTGAACCACGGTAAAAGCCACAAAGTGTAGCAACTGGTCAGGATTTGAGTGAGAGCTAACACCGGAAATACTCGCTGACACTGAGCCACATCTCCAGGTAATTGAATGACTCACTCGTTGTAATTGACACGTATTTATTTATATAAATATACTCTACAAATTTCAACTCATGATTTTTCTTACAATGTGAAGGTTATTTATCCTATTAATATTCTAAATATTTTAAGCGTTTTAGTTGTACAAATATTGAGATTTATTGTTAAAACTTATTTCTAATATCCTACTATTTTTATAGTTTTTTATAGACAATAATTGACGTTCAATTTAAAAAAATTTCTTTCCCAACAAATTATCTTCTACCTTTACCTAAAATTATTCACAGATTTTAAATCTTTAAATTCAGATGGTATACTTTAGCATTCCTAAACCTAGCCGCTTGAAAGGCAAATTATTTGTTCAAGTTTTTCGTTCGATGTTTGAGTACTTGTAAAAAAAGTTATATTTCGTGTTTTATATTTTTATATAGAAAATATTTTGGTAACTTCTGAATAGAGCTAGGATGGACATTTCGATTATATCATTTTACTAAGCCATGAACTAAGACTTCAAAAGATGTCGGTTTACCATATATAGACACTTTAAGATTTTTTTTAGGTAATTGCTACCATGATCATATTTTTTAAGGTTGAAAATAAATCTTAGACAGGCGTTTTGAAACTTTTTTTATTTTCTGTTTTAAGTTTTTATTCATACCAAGAAGAACAAACAAACAAAAAGAAAGAACCGAAGAATTGAGTGTTAAACCAAACTGACTTAAGATGAACGTCTATCTATCCCTCCGGCCAAAGTTGGCTCACAGGACTACTCCCCCGTGATATTACCTTTGTTACCAGAGGAAAAGGGAAAGGGCCGAAGACAAGAAACAATCGACGAGCGAGGGATGGTTTAGAAACAGTGGAAGGAAGCTGTGTGATGTTTGAGTGGTGTTGTCTAACTCCCCAGGGGATGAAACAAGAAGATGACACCTAGCCAGTACCCCCATATCTCTCTACAACCCTACCTAGTAATTGAACGAGTCAAAACGTCTCGGAACTCTTTTAAGGGGTGTCGCCGGACACCAGTTACAATTACGTTTAACACAAGATTCATAAAAGGCTTAAATTAAGGTGTAAATATGATGGTGATTTTGAGAGCTATGAAGCAGTTAAGCACAATAGCACTTGAGCGTATCGACTGGGGTACGAGGAATAGCTGGTATTTATTTTTAATGTTTTCAATTAATTGGGACTTTTTAGGTTAGGTTAGGATAGATTAGATTTGTTAAGTTATGTTAGTTCAGGCTGTCAGGTCAGAATAAATCAGGTTAAGTCAAGTTAGGTTGGGCATGTTTAGTTTAGGTCTTATTAGCTTAGGTGTACTTCATAAATGGCACAAAGCTTCCCCTGTTTCTTTGGATGGTTTCCAAATGTTAAAAATAACCCTAAATAATAGTGCATATATTATAAGAACTAAAATGAAATTTGGAGTGTAGGTATAATTCGCCGTGAGGTAACCCAAACTATCCTTTTATCGTATTTGGTGTGTTCACTGGCAACAAGCCAAATCAGGTCAAAAAATATTCTATCTTATTTCTCATACCCAGTCCATGAACTCAACTGATACAGATTCATTTAGAGAAAGTGCAACCGCATTAGCACTAAGAAGGAAATAGAAGATAATATCCCTAATTTAAAACGACATTACTTAGATTCAAATAATTAACTTCTTTGTTAATATCATTCCCGTCATGTACGATATAGCCAACCACACGGGTGTAAGACTGAAAATACTTGTTCATTAAAAATTGAAATAAAATAATATTATTTGAGTATGATCACATTGTGTAATTAGGACTCTGTGTGGTTCATGATGGTGGTTTTTTGGTAATTAGACTATTCTTTTAAGAATCAAGGTCAATTTTTATCCAAAATGTCAATTTTGGGTTCTTAGGATGAAAAAAATAATTCATTAATAAGCATATACAATGATTCTATACTGTTTATAACCATCCAAATATGCATTTTACTTTTATATTATATCTTTTTAAAACATGTTTTTATTTTATTTTCTGGAATCCAATGGCTAGTTTATAATATTAAGTTTACATGTTTTTAGAGAGAAAAAGTTGATTAAGAATAGTTTTGTTAGTGAATGGAATCTGTAAACGAGAACTGGAGCAACTAGACTGGAACAGTAACATTTTAAATCGACACATTCCAACAATTAATAATTATACGTTCATTTTGTTAGTATGTACACGTGTATAAATTTCCCCAGTCATGTTCACATATAATAGCAATTTTTTTAAACATATTTAATCAATAAAATAAAATAATAATCTCTTCAGTCTAATAGGGATGTGATTAATTCAATATTTACCGTCATATTTTTACTTAGGTTGGGTAGTTTAGTAAATGAACTGTACACTCCGTTTACCTTGAAAAAGTAAAAGTTTAGCTTGACCAATAATTATACTATGGCTCGACCTATCTGAAAAACCACGCCTTTGTGAAAAAGTTTAAAACAAGTTTATTTTAGCACTGCGTCTTATTACCCTGTTGGGTTACACGCATATGTACTAATTACTCTAATGTATTAGTAATAAGGAAGGTTGAACTTACAGGAAGTGTGTCCACATTTATCTGGAAGGAGAGTGGAAAACCATTTAGGAAAAAACACCCTCAGTACACTTGACCGGGATCGAAACCCAATCACCCATCATCGACAGTGTATTATTAAGAGAATGATGCCTCAGTCCATGTGGCCACCGAGGGGGGTAAGATAAGATTCATATATTTCAGTTTAAAAGGAGTGTTCAAAGATAGCATATAGTTTTGATTCCAAACCCTAAAATAGTTATGTGCCTTTATCTCGAGTAACTGTATTATATTATTAATACTTATTTAGTAATATATTCTGACCATATAAAGATTATAATTACTTCTTAGAAATGCATTCTCTTTATAATATAAGGCCGGTTCAGTTTATACGATATGTAATTGTTACTGTCTCGGCCGCTGAACTTCCTCCACTATTTACTAGCGCCACTCAGCCTTTCTGTCTGTGCTTCAAGGGAAAGTAAAGCCGTCGGTCCCATGTCGATTATGGCATGTAAAATAACCCTGGAAGGTATGTGAAAATACCTTTCCGGTAAAAGATGGTAAGCTCTTTCACGCTCTCTCGTAAAATTTCAGTGCGGGAGGCAACGAGAAATCATCGCACTTTCTGGACTCCCCTAGTACATTTGATTTCCACCAGATGGTACGGGCAGTACTAACCATCCAGAGGGTTGATCGCATGTCCATTCTTGGATGAATGGGAAAGCACATTAAACAAATCTTTGGGTTGAAACATCATCATCATCACCATCATCAACAATGTTTATTAATATATTCTAGTATATTATATTTTGTATTAATTTATACTTCATGTGTTTAATATAATATATATTATATTTATATATACATTAATTTATATTTAATGTATTTAATCTATATATTATATATAATGATTTATATATTATTTATTTTATTATAGATATATATTATTTATTATATTATCTATATAATATATATTAAGTACATGAAATATAAATTAATACCAAATATTATATATTAGAATATATTAATAAAAATTGTTGATGATAATGATGATGATGAGTTTTCAAATATATAAATGGGTCCCTGGCTACATGCATCATACTTACACGTTGACATATCCTAATCTTAGTAATTTGTTGAAGAGCTCATGTTTGTAAACTTACCTTAGGATAGGCTGTACAGTAGACATTCAGGAAACATCGTCTAACTCTGAAATTCCCTTACCTCCATGGAAACGTCATTACGTCTTCTCCGGGGATAGGGTGGGGATTAAAAAGACCCTCCATCGGAGAGAAGAGACAAATTTCACCAAGGAAACTTTGGCCTTATTCTTTAGTCATTTCACTCACCCCTCCACTACTCATTCATAATTTACTTCCATCCTTTACACAACCATGCAATCTTAATTGATTTTACTTACCTATTTTTTCTTCCATTTGTTTCAAGTTTTTAGTTGTTTATGCGGTTATAATCGACTCTTTTGATTTAACAAATTTTCAAACTTATAATTTTGTTTAAAGGAGTTGCCTGCTGGAACGCTACGGTGCGTTTAAAACGTCCATAAGTTAATGTTAGTTATGGTATTTTAAACATTAACTATAAATAAATGGTACCAAACAGTCACACTAGTTTTCTTATATTGTAAAATATAGTTTCGGGGGAAAATGTTTAAAAATAGGCTTTCAGTAAATTAACCTTAAGTGAATGTTACTAATAAAAACAAACAAATCACAATAAACAACACAATAAAAACTCTTGATTTATAAACTTTATAGGAAATTGTTCAAATATTTTTAACATATTTTAAATTTAATAAAAATAATTTATTTGCAAATTACCCTAAAATTATTTGTAATTTGTAAAAATAAAAAAACTTATTTATCATGAAACACTATTCCCAGAAACCTAGTTTTAACTCAATTCTTAAAGTCAATTTCGAGAAATGTCATATATTTTATAATTTGTCTTAATAAACTACTATTAAATTAATGTATTAAATTTAAAAATTAAGATACGCTATTTACTATAATGTTAAATAGTCCCCCCGATACCAATTTTGAACAAATTCATCATAAATATTTTCCAAAATACAGACAATCTACACAAATCAATCTCCAGTTACTTAGTATAGATTTTTTTTTTAGAAAAACCAAAATATCTAACTATTTGTTATGTGAAAACCTGATCAGATATTCATTTTGAACCAAATCGCTAATCATTTTTATTCAAGTTATTTTTAATAGCTCACAAGTAAACAATCCATAAACTAGTTTTTACCCCATTAATGAGTATACATTGTTATTTGTTTTGTCAAACACTCCCAAGATACCCTTATGAAACCAAAACGTTAAAGCCATTTGTAAAATATTTCAAGATTATAAAAATCAGTAAGCTACCCTTAAATAAGTATTCACACCGAAAACAAATATACGGTGTTATTTGTCACACCACACAATTTCCAGATATACATTTTAAACAAAATTTTTAGAGACGATTGAAATATTCTGAATTTTCAAAAAATGGCCCATCATTAAACAACCCTACAACGAATTTGTGCCCAAAAACTAATAATACTGTGCTATTGGTCATGTCAAACATATATTAGATATGCATTTTAATCAAAACTGTCCAAGCCATTTTTCGAAAAAAATGGAATTTAATAATCACTCATTTTTAAACTACCCTTAATTTGAGGGCTAATATCAAATAAAAATAAAAAATTGAAGCATAGCACTATAAAAACTATATTATCAAGTATTAACAAAATCCATCAAACCATTTTGTATATGTGGCAAGGGGAAGACAGACAGACAAAAGGACAGACAGAAATATACGTAAAATCTACTTTTTTGAGTTCTGGTTCATATAAAAGGTAAAGAAACGAGAAAATAAAAAAAGGGAAATAGGCTCATCTTTAGTAACGTTTCACATGGAATTTCTAAGTTTTGAGATAATTGTGAATGGTTATAAAGAGATATATAGTTTTCTACAAAAAGATAAAATCGTTTATTAACAAGGTTACAACAGAAAACTATAGGATAATTGAGAATTATTCAAGTGATTTTAAGCTGTGACATTGCAATTCCCCCAAAAAATACTGCAGTGTGATAATATGTCACTTTCAAAAGATAGCGCCTACTACAACAAATGAGTGACGAAAGAGTTTTGATAAGTAAAAAACGCTAAATTATTTGTTTTTCATTTATTAAAAGTTCTGAATACACTATGATTATGTTATAAACTATAAAAGAGGGTTTCATACATTTAGGCCCAATCTTACAATGTCACGTTATTCTATTCGTTAGGGCTTAACATAAGGTTAAGTGATAACAACCACTACTTTTGATTTTACAATGTTTGGTTAGCGCTAATGTCCACGTAAAAGTGCTCGTTAAGTTAACGCGAGATCTACCTTCCAGTTAGCAAATATAACGTCTACATTAACAACGTTAAAGACTCCGCCATATTGTTTTCAAGGCAACTGTTATTATTAAAGTTAGGTTACATTTATTTATATTATGAAATGGGTGATTTATTGTTTGATTATGATTACTTTGAAAATGAGTTTCAAGTTCTAAGGAACCCAAGACTTTAAAGACC